>VYZV01025195.1:0-46065 GCA_013401275.1 Pandion haliaetus
TGGGGGTGCTGATTGACAGCCGGCTGAATATAAGCCAGCAGCAGCGTGCCCAGGTGGCCAAGAAAGCCAATGGCATCCTGGCCTGTATCAGAAACAGTGTGGCCAGCAGAAGCAGGGAAGTGATCATCCCCCTGTACTCAGCACTGGTGATGCCGCACCTTGTAGTACTGTGTTCAGTTTTGGGCGCCTCACTACAGGAAAGACATTGAGGTGCTGGAGTGTGTCCAGAGAAGGGCAANGACATTGAGGTGCTGGAGTGTGTCCAGAGAAGGGCAACGAAGCTGGCGAGGCACCTGGAGCACAAGTCTTATGAGAAGCAGCTGAGGGAACTGAGTTGTTTAGCCTGGAGAAAAGGAGGCTGAGGGGAGACCTTATTACTCTCTACAACTACCTGAAAGGAGGTTGTAGTGAGGTGGGTGCTGGTCTCTTCTGTCAGGTGGCTGGTGATAGGACGAGAAGAAATGGCCATAACTTGCAGCAGGGAAGGTTTAGATTGAATATTAGGAAAAAATTCTTTACTGACAGGGTTGTTAGGCATTGGAAGAGGCTGCCCAGGGAAGTGGTTGAGTCACCATCCCTGGAGGTGTTCAAAAAGCATGTAGACAAGACATTTCAGGACATGGTTTAGTGGGCATGGTTGATGGTTGGGCTCGATGATCTTAAAGGTGTTTTCCAACCTAAATGATTCTATGATTCTATGATAAAGGTACCCAAATCAACTGAAATACCGATACATTATTTCAGTGATCCATCAGGATGATTTATCGATTTCTCACCTTTAACAATAGGCTATATAGTTAATACAGTATCTTCTTGCAATCATGAGAGAGGTGCGTCCAGATGCTGATTACCTTGATCTTGGTAAGAAAAATTGCCAGCAGGCAGTTCAGCAAGGTCAGACTGACCTCCAACACATTTGAGGAGCTTTGGCATGAGACAAGTCTTTGGGGGATCGCTGGCCAATATAAGGAACATGATGAAGCAGCTATATGAAATGTATCAGTACTAATAGTCCCAGTAAGCACCTAGCTTTTCATAGCTGCAAGGTTTTATTTTCTTATAAGAACTCTCATGTAACTCTAGGTCAGGAGTAATCAGCTCTCTACAGACTCAGAATTAAGAATTTAAATTAACACCAGTGACTAGCCATAAGCTTTTAAAAAGCACTGGATTTCATATTTTGCTGATATTTTACCATTATCATTATTACAAGAAAATTCCATAAAATAAGAAGTATGACTGGCTTGTCTTTACTGCATGTTTAATTTTGATGCATACCTAAATAAATGCATTTTCAGTATATAGGGGTTGCTGAGGACAACATGCTTGACAGTGGGGAATGTGCGTTTTGGAGTAACTGGGGTTCAGGAGATGCTGCCTTGCACTGAGACATGACCCCAGCTTGTCTCTCCACATGTTGCTTTTCCCCATGGCTAGGAAGTGTAGAGGAGCACATGGCCACCAAGGCCAGTTACTGCCTGTCCTCCTCCAGAGAAGCCTCAGGAGGTGGGGGCAGCAGCCACAAGGGCCCAGTGCATCACTCAGAGAGCTGTACCGCAAAAGACAGCCACCTGGCTGGGGAGACCAGCCGGCCTCCTGGGCTCTGTACTTCTAACCAGGAGCATGGGGGAACCTGAAGCAGAGGAAGGGGAGGGCAGAGGGTTGTGGTAGTCTGATCCTGGGCAGATTTTTTTTTTTCCAAACATTCACTTTTGCTGGCTGCCTGCCTTTTGTATGTAAATGTGTGTGGGTTTTATTGGAGAAGGAGTTAATGTGTTGTTATGAGCAGGGAGCATCCTATACAATTCTATCAGTAATAGATAATCTATAAATTTATACTGGCTCTCTTAGTTCCTTATGGGTGCCTGAAAAGTACATAAAAGATGCAAGTTAAGTGTGTATATATATTTCTTAAGAGTATACAATCAGTGAGAAACTACAATTTAAGGTCTAATATAGAGTGGCAACCAGCACAGTCTGCAAAGGTTGCAGGGCTTTATCAGTGGTGTGATATCACGGTCCAGTTTATAGCAAATACAGAAGGGCTCAGACTGTTAGCAACAAGACAGACACAGGGAGAAAATAGTTACAGAAATACTGATCACTAGAACAAAAGAAAATTCTGTATTAGTCCCACCCCCACAAACACTATATTGAATGCAAAACTGGAAAACAAACAAACAAAAAAGGTGATTATTTCAAACAAAATAAAGTGCTCAGCTCTAGACCTAAAAAAAGACAGTACTGATATGGGCATACAGAAGATGCTACTTTTCAGGGAAGCATTTGCCTTGCTAACACCCTGTCTATCTGTGAGACAAAAATTACACAAACATATGAAGATGATAAAATGGGGTTATCCACAGGGGTAAGCATATTCACAAGAGGGGGAGGCTGAAAGTCTGCATTTGCCAGTTACCCAGCACGCTACTACTTGGTATCTCTAAATGGACAGTCTCTGCTCCTCTTTTTAAGCCCTTCTTGCTGCAGGGCTTGTTCTCTGTTGATCCCCTGCCTGGCTGCATCTAACCCAGGTGTGTATGGGCCTTGGGCCTGGGATGTCTCCTGCTGCTGGCAGACATGCCAACTCTCCCAGTTCCTAAGCATTCCCACCTGTGTGCATTGAAATGACACCTCTCTCGGTCACTCCTTGAGGTTTCTGTAATCGTTAATTGATAATTAATACTCATCTCCTTGCAAAGCTCTTGGAGCTGCTGCTTCTTTAAAGCCTCAGCTTGAATGAAGCATGTTTCCATGCACTGCTCGACAAGGAAAATAAAGAATCCACATAAGCAGATCTCTCTTTTTTCACTGTTACATTCTTTGTCAATTTGGGAGTTCACTGCAGCTTGTGGTGTGCAAGGTCCTCTTCTGCTCAGTCTGACCTCTTGTACTCCCTTTCTATGCAACTTACTGCTCCACAGCAAACTTCTTGCCAGCACCTTCTGGTGATGAGCTCTCACTTAGGTTTTCAAGCAACTCCTCCAGAAACGCTTTTGCCCTTTCTGTGTCTGTCTCATGAGAAAAGACATTTATTTTCCCAGTCTCTGTGCACAGTCTATATCCCAAGAATGACAAAGCCTCAGGCCAAAAAACATCTTAAGTGACAACAAAGCACATCTAAATCTCCACCCAGCTTCACATGCATTGGCCAAAATCTTAATTAGGGGAGTAATAAGCCAATGAGATATGCTGGAACCCTTAAAATACAGTCTGCTAGCATAGGTGGGAGCATTCCACCTGGAGTCTGTGCATACCCTGGGGTGCTCTGAGTCACTGGCACAATTGCTGCAGGTATAGATATACTTGTGTCAGCTTTGATCTATATAGCACAAAGGCCATAGCGGCCTGGACATCTGCACAAGCTGTATAACCTGTATGGACTCTATATAGGTCTTCAGGTGGCCAATGCCCCGTGAAGTTTGTACCAGAATGACTCTAGTACTGTGGTTACTTGGAAGGCTGATTTAAAGTTAGCTTGAAGATGTCTCAAGCAGTCTTTTTTCCCAAGCAAGCGCATGCATGCTGCACAGTTCCCACTTCTGCTATACCAAAGATGGCAATTTTCAGTGTGGCAGGTTGACCGTGGCTGGACACCAGGTGCCCACCAAAACTGCTCTATCACTCCCATCCCTCAGCTGGACAGGGGAGAGAAAATATAACAAAAGGCTTGTGTGTCGTCATAAGGACAGGGAGAGATCACTCACCAATTACTGTCAAGGGCAAAACAGACTTGACTTGGGGAAAATTAGTTTAATTTATTACCAATCAAACCAGAGTAGAGTAATGAGAAATAAAATCAAATCTTAAAACACCTTCCTCCACCCCTCCTTTCTTCCTGGGCACAGCTTCACTCTCAAATTCTCTACCTCCTCCCCACCAGTGGCACAGGGGGACGGTGAATGGGGGTTGTGGTCAGTTCATCACATGTTGTCTCTGCTGCTCCTTCCACCTCAGGGGGAGGACTCCTCACATTCTTTCCCTGCTCCAATGTGGGGCGAGACAGTCCTCCATGAACTTCTCCAAAGTGAGTCCTTCCCACGGGCTGTAGTTCTTCATGAACTGCTCCAGCATGGGTCTCTTCCATGGGGTCCAGTCCCTCAGGGCACAGCCTGCTCCAGCGTGGGTTTTCCCATGGAGTCACAGCCTTCTTCAGGGGCATCCACCTGCTGGCATGGGGTCCTCCATGGGCTGCAGGTGGATATCTGCTCCACTGTGGACCTCTATGGGCTGCAGGGGGACAGCCTGCCTCACCATGGTCTTCCCTATGGGCTGCAGGGGAATCTCTGCTCCGGCGCCTGGAGTACCTCCTCCCCCTCCTTATTCACTGACCTTGGGGTCTGCAGGGTTGTTTCTCTTACATATTCTCACTCCTCTCTCTGGCTGCAGTTTCCATTGCGCAGCAATTTTTTCCATTCTTAAATACATTATCCCAGAGGCACTACCACCATCGATGATGGGCTTGGCCTTGGCCAGTGGCGGGTCCATCTTAGAGCCAGCTGACATTGGCCCTGTCGGACATAGGGGAAGCTTCTAGCAGCTTCTCACAGAAGGCACCCCTGTAGCCCGCCGCTACCAAAACCTTGCCATGGAAACCCAGTACACAGAGACAAAAATATTATGGTATACAAATTGGTACCAAGTACAGGCACTTGCTTGCATAATTAAGAATTGTGTTTCCACGTCCCATCTTCTGGTGCCTATTGATGCAAAAGCTCCACTCAGCTGCACAGGTCCTGCAGTCCCATGATAGCTTTCTGCCCTGATCAGTGTTGTAAAAGTAGGTTTGATAGCAAGTATGATTTTTCAATAGAGTATCCAGCTGAGTAGAGTTGCTACACAGAAATTAAAGATGTCTTTCTATTACACTGAAAATCTCCTTTAAGTTTTTTTATGCCTAACAATAGATCTTGGAAATCGAAGAATTTTTCTTATAGCTTTCCCCACATGTGACTCCAATTTACATTAAGGAATAGTTGTAACATGCATTCTCCACATCACTTATTCCCCTCCTAAATTACTTAAAGATAATTTTTTTCCTAAAGTTCTTGAAGAAATAATTAAATTTTTAATGAAATTATTAACAGTTATTATCTCTGATAAGCATTAGAGCCATTGAGAAGAAAATGACTATGTGAGACATGCATGAGGGGTAGGCTACTTTTTACTGTTAAATTACTTGCCTGGTTTATAGCAAGATTTAGAGTCCCCAGGAGAGCCACAGTGTATAAGGTAATGTAAATGTACACAATAAAAAGCAGACCAAGTTTTTAATCTATTACAGGTGAAAAAGATCAAAGGAAGTCTCATTACTGTACCAAACTCTTTAGCAAGACACAAAAGAAAAGAAAAATTATTTGATTTTGTTCATGACCAGAGAAGACATCTACAGTAATATTAAAGAGTCATCCACTCCTCATTAAGCTCATTTGCTTCACCACAGATCCCTCATCTAGTGCAATGTAAACTGAACCTGACTAGCCCTTCACCCAGCCTCAAAGTGTCTTCCTGGAAAATCCTTGTGGTCCAGTCTTCATGTCAAAGCAGGCAGTGGGACAGTAAGTGCTAGCCCACAGAAATGGTTGCAGGTTCAGCAGCACCACTCAAGAAAAGTGAAAATAACCCAGTGTAGAAGGGTGGCTGCCAAACCCTTCACAACCTAGATGGAAAATAAAACCCTCTGGTCCATTAGGAAACAGGGACTTCTTCCTCCTGTCAGACTACAAACCAGTTTTCTCTTACTGGCAATTCCAGCTATGGAAGATTTTCAGAAACAGGTATCAACAAGCTTATCTCCATCTGGAGCAGGGCTCCCTGGTTTGTTGTTAATCATAGAATCATAGAATGGTTTGGGTTGGAAGGCACCTTAAAGATCACCTAGTTCTAACACCCCTGCCATGAGCAGGGACACCTTCCACTAGAGCAGGTTGCTCAAAGCCCCATCCAACCTGGCCTTGAACACTTCCAGGGATGGGGCATCCACGACTTCTCTGGGCCTCACCACCCTCACAGTGAAAAATTTCTTCCTAATATTAGCCACTTGTCTTCTCTAAAGTTGCATGTTGACTTGTTTGTATCTTTACAGAACTCTGTTCAGAACTGCCAAAATTAATTCTTAAGAGATATGCTTAGGAAATTTTGTCCCAGTAGACTCTGTTCTCATATAGATTATTTCAGTCAACTGAACAAAGTTTTCCATCCTTTTCAATTATTCATTTTTTTTTCTGAGATGTTATTTATACAGCAGTGTACACAGTGCTTTGCAGTAAGTAGGTATGTCAGGCAAAGAACAATGTCCTCTCAACAGCCTTTGCAGCCCAAAGAAATTAATAAGGTACAGAACAAAAGAGTAAGAATAAGGAGGCAAGGTCACTGCAGTTCAAATATTTCATGGAACAAAAGCAATGGTAAGAATGTTTGAAAAAGGAAAAGTATTTGTCACATTGGGAAGGGTTTGTTCACTTAACCTTACACATCCATAGTACAAGGATCCATGTCTGAGCTAGTCAAGCGAGCTTCCTTTCTGGTGAGAAACAAGTGTTTTTAGTGCAGAGATTCATCGAATTTGGACACCTTTAGGAAGAGAGGTATCATGCTTTATGCTCTACTTGTCATATCAACTGTCTCTCCATTGACTGTAACATAGCCAAGCTGACCAACTCAGATGTGGATATCTACATTCAGTTAGATGATTCCCTACATTTAGTTAGATGATTCCAACCTACTATTCTAGCCACATGACAATATCTCTTTTAAGTCCTTTGTAAATTAAATTTCTGCTTGACAAAGCTTCAAGCAGTGGTTTCCCGTTCTTTTCCACTGGGGGAGAGCTTTTTTAAAATCCCCCATTCACAAACACTTTTTTTCCTGGAGATAATTGCTAGATTAGCTCAACTAAATCAGCTGTCTCGTAGGCTGCACTCTAAATCAGATTTGGTTAGAGAAACCTGCTTTTTAAAAGCTGTCTCCAGATATTTTTTTCTTTTTGTTGTAAATAGATTCCTGCATACGTGAGGTTTACAGCCCTGCCATGCAAAAGGCTGAGTCAGAGCAAACTGGAGTTGACCTGACGTAGCCTTTTACATGACTGATCACAATCTGGGATGGCGTAACTAGGGAGAGGCAGAAACCTTTTAACTGTGTCTGTAACCCATGGACCACTCCACGGCACCATGTCCTCAGCCTCCATTGCTCCCACTCCTGTTTAACGTGGTCACCCACTGGGCAGGAACAACATGGGCAGACACAAAACAGGGTTTTGCCTGACACCCTGTGACTGTTGTCAGCCCCAACCTGAAACTTTCACCTTTGAGGAAGAAAGTGGAATGCAGTACAGAGAGCACAACTGCACCACATGCTGAGCACCTCCAGGTCCCCACACCAGCAAGGAAAGCTAAGGATGCTTAACGCTTGGTCTCACACTTGAGGCTATGAATGTTGTCACTAGAGAAAATACCTTTTCTTTCCTTCTGCAGGGACTGCACTGTGAGTATTAAGCCACTTTTGCTCTGTCACCGAGCAGCGATGAGATTTCAATTATTTGGTTGCAGTCCTTACCGAAGCCCATTGATATGGAATGGAAAGGCCTGCCTCCCATTAACACTGCTAAACCTGAATCAGTTAGTCTCCTATATGAGACATCCTTTGTTTTCCTATTTAATAATTTCAGGAACTCTGCAATATGAAACTTTCTCAATCCAGTCCTTGTGTGTGGGAGGGTGTGAATATTTCCAGCTCATAGTAATGAATGCTTTGGCACAGCGGGTTGCAGCAGGCATAGGACTGCGAGCACTGCTTTCCAAGCCCAGCTCCAACATGCTTCTTGCTGCACCCCAGTGCTAATGCAATTAGCTTTGCTTTGTGTGCACGCCACGGTGAGATGACACAGGCAGAGTGACAGAAGAGTACTCAAAAGACCCTCACACTTATCTGTGCTTTGCTACATACTAAAAATGAATCACATTCCTTACATTATGCTCTTCAGTATGAAATAGGCATTGTCACCCATGAAAACACGACGTCCCTCTGCGGTGCTTTGGTGGCACAGAAGAATGTACCTAGATCAGCTCAAAACTGGTCCCCCGTGGCAGGACACAGGGCAGAAGGAGGCAGGTATGGATGCTGCCTGCTCTCTTCCCCAGAAAACAAAATGGCTCTCAGCTGCATTCAGGAGGAGTTTGAATTCTCCGTCTGTTTTCAACATACACATTGCCTTCCTTTTCAGTCCTGAAGCCAGGCTCCAATGGAGACCTGGAGAAGCACAGACAGTATAAAACACTTCTGGTTTGCCTTTTCTGTGACTACCCCATGAATGCATTAACATTTTAGCATTTTTGCTGCATGGCAAACACAGAATTGTTGATGCCATTTAAAATTGGTCCCAAGTAACTAATGAAGTTATTATATGTTCCCATGGTATGCAAATTAAATTTGCAGCACAAAACCTGTATATTTAGCCAATCATATTATTTCTTCAAAAACGAAGCCATACATTGCATACTTTAAATAAATAGAATGAAAAATATAAGTTAAGGAGAGAAAAAAGCAAAATATCACCTCATGAAACAAGTTGATAATAGTTTATTGTGCATGGTTTAATTATGAAAGGCACATTCCTCTAAATAATACAATACATACTAAAACTGAATACATATAGATGTTAATTGTCTTCCCCATTACAAAGATAGAGCTAATGGCAGGGATTTGAGACAAATAGCACTTAACTTCCTGAACCCCAGATGAAGAGGGAGATAGATGTATGCTTTTGATCATTCTGGTCTTTTCATGATCTGAATCAATAAGTACCCCTTATAGCTTTGAGTCATGTTTCTAATTAGTCAGCCTCTTGGGCCTGGTTTACAAAATAAAATATAAATCAACGCACATTTGTAAATTCCAACAAGCATTCTGGGCCAATGCCATCTCAATAAAATAATTAAAATGCCATCAGCCTGTTAACTTGCTCTCATCTCTGCCAAAATATATACACTGTCAAATGCCAACTCATATTTGGAGTGGTAAGGAAAAAGGTATCTTGAAGATACGATAGCTGCAATAAATATAAGATATAAAATACTTAAGTCTTAACCAATTAAAGCTTCATTTTTCTTTGTTAATGCAAGGTATTGCAGAAAGAGAACTAATAAAGAATGCTCTTGACTATGAAAGCCATAGAATCATAGAATACTTTGGGTTGGGGGGGACCTTTAAAGGCCATCTAGTCCAACCCCCCTGCAATGAGCAGGAACATCTTCAACTAGATGAGGTCGCTCAGAGCCCTGTCCAACCTGACCTTGAATGTTTCCAGGGATGAGGCATCTACCACCTCTCTGGGCAACCTGTGCCAGTGTTTCACCACCCTCATCGTAAAAAATGTCTTCCTTGTATCTAGTCTAAATCAAACCTCTTTTATTTTAAAGCCATTACCCCTTGTCCTATTGCAACAGGCCCTGCTAAATGTTTGTCCCCATCTTCCTTGTAAGCCCCCTTTAAGTACTGAAAGGCCTCAATAAGGTGTCCCAAGAGCCTTCTCTTCTCCAAACTGAACAACTCCAACTCTCTCAACCGATCTTCATAGGAGAGGTGTTCCATCGCTCTGATCATTTTTGTGGCCCTCCTCTGGACCCACTCCAACAGGTCCATGTCTTTTTTGTACTGAAGGCTCCAGAACTGGACACAGTACTCCAGAGCGGAGTAGAAGGTCAGAATCACCTCCCCCAACCTGCTGGCCACACTTCTTTTGATGCAGCCCAGGATACAGTTGGCTTTCTGGGCTGCGAGCACACATTGCCAGCTCATGTCCAGCTTTTTATCCACCAGTAGCCCCAAGTCCTTCTTGGCAGGGCTGCTCTCAATCCCTTCATCCCCCAGCTTGTATCAATACTGGGAGTGCCCCGATTCAGGTAGGTCAGATGTACATGATCCAGAAAATACTCAATGAAGCTCACAATTAGCTTCTAAAAGTAAAATGCAGCAGGTAAACGCCACATTGCAGAGTGAGATACATAGAGTGCCACATTGGGGCTTGAATTTTACAAAGACAACAGCCTGTGTGGGACCCCCTTCACTGGGGAACATCCAGGAGTCAAATTGTCCATTAACAATATGATTAATTTTCCCTTCTATCACTTACTTCTATGCCTCGTGTGTACTAGGACAAATGTGTAAGGACAAATTATCAAAAACAGCCTCTGAAATCCCATCTGCCCCTCTCCGCATTCCCAGCTTTGTGTACACGCTGTCGCTTGTTGCTTCCAACAGAAGGCCAGATTTGGGTCTCGTTGCCACCAGCAAAGGAAGGGAGATAGAAATTAGCACATTTAAAGTGGAAGCCAAATCCCTACAGCTCCACATATGCAAAAGAAGGGACTGGAATTAGCCCATGAAAGGTTTTCAGTGAACCAGTCAAGTGAGACATGTGCCACACACAAAGATCAATTAATTGAATATCTATAATTATGAGGAAATTATAAAATCACCGAGGCCCATCAACACTATGCAAGACTTGAGAAAGAATCCTTAAGGAAAGAAAGGTGAAAGCTATAGAAACATATAGGAAATAAGATAGAAATACTTGGGGGTTTTTTGCTAGAATAGATAATGCCAGACAGTCCTGATATTCTGTGGTTTTTGTATGGTAATTGCTGATGAAATGTCCTAGATTTCATTTACCTAAATTTAAGATAATCTATATATGGTGCCATATGAGAGACAGTTAAACTGGAAGAGACCAGCATTAGTGTAAGAATTATAAATTTGCTCAGAAACTAGGATGGTAATGGGAAAAGAAACAGGAAAGTTACTGGTGGAACTCCCAAAGCACAAGTCTTAGGATGGAGCATGCTTAAAATTTTTGCTAATGACACTGGCACAAACATAGGGATGCACAAAATAAACTGGGTCCTTCTGACACCCCACTGGGAAGTACCAGCATCATGATGAGGATTCAAAACAGGACAAAGGAAAAAACAAATTACTTAAAGACCTGGAGGAGAGCGACAGAATAGTAACACAAGCGGCATAAAAGGCTTATTAGGATTTAGTAGGAGTGGGCAAAAAATTTCTTTTTTGTCTACTCCAAGCTAACAGCCTTAATTCTGTAGTGAAGTTTTAGCAATCATCACCCACAGTTTATTTCAGCACCATTAATTTTTAAATCAAAGTGAGATAAAGTGCTTAGCAGAGATCTCTGTTGTTCTGTGTCTGCATTTCATCAGGATCAGAAGCCAACACCCTTTCTGGGCTGGGGATAGCATCCCTGTTTTAAGGCCAGGCTGCAGGAGCCCCAGGGAAACCTGGGAGGGGGACAGGCACTGGTGCTCCCATGGCAAGCAAGTCTGCGTGGACTATCGAGCCACTTCCAGCAAGAACTGAAAGTGATGCTTCTAATACACATCCCAAATGTTCAGTGAGATTTTTTTCTGGCAGTCTTTTTTCCTTTTTGACAAACCGTTCTGCTCTCTGCAGTAATGCCGCAGCTTTGATCTGAAAGCCCTGGGGCCCAAGAGCTGGGAGCACTGGAAAGATTCGCGCAGTGCTAACGTCAAAATCCCCTCACCTCCCAGAGCACCTTCAGTGCTGGTCCTGAATGGGATTTACTGGGTCGCCTCGCCAACATGTACTGCAATGGGGAATGAAGGGGACAAAGAGAGATGCAGTCTTGCTGGAGGTCATGCTTGTTTTGACAGTAGTCTGTGTAATTCTGTATGAGTGGTTTTGGACACAGAGGCTCACAAAGGATTTTTAGTCAGGTGCTGGTTTGCAATCAGTTTTGAAAAATAATTGCAGTACTGTCTCCCAATGAAATCAAGCAGCTTTACACTGGAAGCAGAAGGCTGGGGAGTTGGGACAGAAGCTCTGATTTTGTCCATGCTGATGACCAAGGAATCAGAGATTGCATGGCTACATTTTGTCACCCCAGCATAAAGGCCCATGAGAAGCAATGTAACAGTCACTGTTTGGAAGACAGGTAGATGAGGATGTGCTTGAAAAGTAGTATCCCTTATTTGGACAACCCCAACCTGAGAAAATACCCAAGCTGGAAATCCCTCTGTCAATATTTTATGTGTATCAACTTAGTTTACTCATGTTAATTCACATGTCCTTCCACATTAAGAAGTTTAAGAATTTCTAACCATTTATTTGTTTGTAGAAAACAATGTTTTGTAAGCACACTAAGAGCAAGAGTGTAGTGATAGGTTTCTGTGTTCTTGGCCTTTCGTGGACTGTGTTGTGATAAAAACAGTCATGCTCAATACCTCAGAAAGTGATCATATAATCATCCTTATGGATAATAAAAAGGATTAATTTCTTTGTTTCATTTTTCTCCTGCTCTGAACTTAGGGAAAGCCACAGAGACCCAGAGGCATGCAAATTACATCTGTTTCCAACTCTGTGGCCTTACTACACTTCATAAACAGGCAAAGCAGAAATGTTACCCACTCATGACAGAAAAGGGAAAGTGGTGGTGTATTGCTTAATGGCTAATTGAGTAATCAATGTGCTTCATTGCCTTAAAAGACTATAACACTCAGGAGAACTAGTGAAATTTAGGGCAAGAGGAAGCCTTGTAGCACCTGGACGTTGAGGGACCTCAGCCTTCTGTAGGATTAGGCACAAGAGGGTACAGATGGTATAGGAGGATTTTGCCTCTCTCATCCTTTACGCATCTACCAGAGTGCTGCTTTAATCTTGGTTTTCTTATTCTTAAATTACTAGGATAGGATTTTAAAGGGTCCTAATTTCCTCTGCTGCAATTTTCTGCAAATATGAATGATCGTATATATTTGCTAATTATCATTGTCTACAACAATCATTTCAAAGACTAATTACTATTATGCATCCACAATTAAATTAAGTTGCAAAAGCTGAAGGCTGCTGATATTATGTGAACAGGACAGACACAAAAATTAGAAGCCCCTCAGTCTATTTTTTTCCAGTTTTACTTGTGGGCAATCTCAGCCAGCACCAATGGACACCCTGCTGATTCCTTAAGGACAAGGAGCTGTCAGTAACAAGGAGAAGACAAAAGTGTTATCTGAGTTGTACCTCTCATTTGTAAGATTGGTAGAGTGGCTTAGACCATCTGTTGCAGGGCAGTGATAACAACTAGGCTGAAAACAAACATGGGACTATGTAAAACCGACAAGAGAATAAACTCGCTACAGAAGAAGGATGGGTTATGAAATATTTTACATCAATGTTGCACTGAACATATTCAGCCAGAAGAAACAGAGAAATTAGGCACTGAAGCTAAATTTATGTTTATTTTTATGCTGGTGATAAACACAGATTTAAATAAATATCAAATACTGGCAACACCCAAAGCAATTGGATTTCTTCTTGAGAAGAAGGCCATGTTCTGGTCTTTTGCCTAATGGAGGATACTGAGCAGAGACTGTAGGCCACTCCTGCATGGTGGCATATAATTAAATGCCAAATTCTAAAAATCACAGACCTTTTAATGAGTGCAAAAATCTTTATTCCATGGCTGTAGTTGCATATTTAGTTTTCTATCACTGTAGGCACAAAATTAGCAGTACAGTTGTGCATGTCTTTTGTATCTTATTCCTAAAGATAGCTCAGACTAGCCTGAGGCTAAGTTTTTTGAAACAGTAAAATCCCTTCCCATTAAACAAATGTATTTTTAAGCTGTTATTAAACTGTATAGCAACAAGCAAACAAGAATCTGATGTAATATACTAAGCACAAAATATTCAAAAAGCACATATATACCTTAGAATCTTAAGAATTTATTTGGGTTTTTTTTTTGTTGTTGTTGTTTAAGTATCTTAGGTGCCCAAGTCTCTGGAAAATTACACCTATCTACTGAATTTTTTGTAACGCTTAGAAGTGAAGCACAGGGAAGTGAGGTGAAAGGGAGGATAGCAAGTTGGTGAGAGCCCTGTAAAGACTTGGAAAAAATTCTTATACATTAATAAAAGTTTTGCTGACTAGCTACGAAATTACTCCGGTCACACACCAGGAGTATCGGCAGCCCTGCGAGGGCATAGTGAGCGTATGGGGATTGTACATTAAGGACAGCACTTCTGCCTACGTGCACCCAGATGTGACCATAACCCTGCTGCTGCTTTCCGCCCTGACCTCTTCACTGTACAAGAGCTGGTGGCCAGCAACCTCAAGCAAGGCAGTGCACTTAGACCTTGAAGCTCAGCCTTCCATCCACTCCCCTTTCACCTGGCTGCAATGACCCTGAAGCCCCTTCTGCTCACCACACAGGGAACCCCGAGACGTCAAGGCCAATGTCAGTGGTCACTACAGGGCTTGGTCCTATGACGCTTTCCCTTAGGACCAGCCTTGTACATTTTCTTATACATACTTTTATTCCTAGAGGCTAACTTCCATCATTTGCCTCGGACTGAATAGCAAAACTGTAGCATATCATAAGATACGTATTTCATTCTTCAGCAGGTGCAGATAATGGCACAGATTTCTCAGATTAGGCTGGAGAAATTCCTTGATACTTTGAAATAATTAAAATGGTCTGGCATGCAAATGTCAAAATGGAAGAAATTTAGCAGAAAATGGAGGAAAAATGGCCAGAACTTCCTATTATCACTTGCTGTACATCTCAAAAGACAGCTGATTCCCAGCTCTGTATGGGTTCCAGCATTCAGTGATTTATTGGGTAATTCAGCATTTGCCAGTATGTCTTGTGCTAATTAAATGCATCGCACTCTATTCAGAAATGTCACAATTGATTTGTCTTCTACAAGCACTGACTTTATTTCAATCTTCTAAAAAAGATTTTATGAGCCCCAGATAACTTATCCTGGCACATTCATCTCCCAGGGCAGCTTCTGCATCTCAGGGCAGTATGGGAAGAAACCAACAGTGAACATCCAATACAAATGTCTTCTTTGGACAGCTTATTTATCTGATATGTGCTGTATATCCAGGAATGGATAGCCTATATGGTGAAATTACAAGCTGCTCCATTAATGTATAAAAACACTCGAACATGACAGAAGTTAATATACAATATTGGCAGATTGTAGTGGTTGATAGACTGAGCCATAGAGGCACACGGATTAAGAACGCTGTAATCTGTATCAAGGTGTTTATTTACAAGTGGATTTGTGACTGAATTCAGCTATTAACTAAATTGCATCAAGAGGAAATGAGCATAAAATAGCTCACTCTAAATGTAAGATGCCAAAGCATGCTTAGTATAATATTCAGAGTCTGTGGACTATTCTGTCATTTTAATTCAGTGCTTTTCCCCCACATATTATGCATAACCAAATGCTGAGGGTGATTGCAGTGTTTTGCTACTCAGTCATGGAGAATACAGTTACAGTGTACAGAAGAAAACTGTTTTGTTCTCAGAAAGTACAATTCCTGACACAAAATTGTGTTTGAAGCTTAATCAGAACTGAAAATCTGTGATACAAGACAAGAAAGGGTGCTTCTCAAGGAAGAAAACTATTACCTGTTTTAAGGCAGGGAACGATTATTCAGAGACGCAGCGGAAGGGTCAACAACACAAATATTTTTACTGTTTTACTAGAAGACAGCAATTTTCTATTACTATTACTTCTGTCCTAGACCCTTTACTGCTTAGGCTCTTCTCTGACAGAAGTTGTTGCAGAGAGGAAGCTTGCTGCCTTGACGAGAAATTTTCCAGAATAGGCTCGAATCAGTTAAGCACAGTTTGAATTTGTCATTTGTCACATTAGCAACTGAATGTTGCATTTGTAGCAGTTTGGTGTGTATAGCAGAGGGAGGATCCTGTGTCTATTTTTGCTGCACAGGCTTCTGCTGCTGGGCCCCAACCAAGGATATCTACTATAAGTGGCTGTCTGAGATACTGCAGCAATGATGACATTTAACTGGAAGACTGTGATTCACACAGTTTACTCCCTGATGTCACACAGTGACTCTTTATATGCTTTCTGAAGAAAAGCTATTGCAGTGGCCATGAATGTGGTCATTCAGCCATGGCCATTCATCTTGCCAAAACATGGATGAGTGTTGAGTAGAACTGTACTGCTGGTTTGAGGTTCCTGTCCATTTGTAAGTCTTTCTTTTCTCTTCTTCACTGGCTTGTATGGGAAAGTGAGGAAACACGTTGTATGAACTGGAATAGGAAGGAAAGTCTTGGGTCCTTTATTCTGCAAGTCCAGACAGTCTTACTATACACTTCTTCTCGTAAACTCATCAAGTTCAGACTGCTGAAACTACCTCTTATATGAGGCTGTTCCAGAATCTCACCAACGATTAGAAATGTTTTTCTGCTAATTTCCATCTTCAAATATATATTTATTTGTTCTGTGCTTATTTGATTCTTTTGCTTAAATAGCTTTTCTATATTCTGACTAAATATGTCCTTTATGCATTTATAGAGTACAATCACATGCTGTCCCAGTTTCCACCCAGCCAGTCTGCTATGCTGTACCAACCAAATGTTTTAATCTTCATTCCTCTGGTCATCCTCACTCCCTTCACCTATTCTGTTTTTAATTCATCTTTCTAGCACACAGATAACCAGAGCTATCTCCAATAGTTATTTCCAATAATCTATATTGTATGATGACTTTTATACTTACCTCTTTTTTTCTGAAAATGCTTCGTATACTACATTAGTATCAAATATGAGTTTTTCATAATTGCATTATAATTATTGCTCACAGCCACTCTGTCATTGAGTAACACACCCTAGTTTTCTTCTCCTTTTTCATTTCAAACCAATGAATTCCCAGTTTACCTGAAAAGATTGTGTTACTCTCCCTTAAGTGCAATTGCATTTTACCCAATTTTCTATTACCTAATCTATTTTAGTCCTCTGGTCACCCATGACATTCTGATTTGTTGCTCTACACCATTTTCTGGTGCAACAGTGGTCTCACTTTTTAGAATGATGTCATACACAATGAGAAAAGCTACAAGCTAGGACTATTGCCTACTTACTAACATTAAGCCATTTGTTCATAGAGAAAGCAAGTTCTACCAAGGGGTTCCTTTTTCTATATTCAGAATGTATTTAATATAAAAAACACAAATATGCTGTTTACATGAAAGAGGGGAAAATACATACCAGAAGACATCTTCGCTGAAACTATATTTTAGTATTGCTTTATTTTTCCATGTCACTGATAAAGAAGGGTGCCATGTAAGTAACTGTCCATTTACTACTAAAAGGAGCAGTTGCTTCTGTAATAAAGGATAAACATTTGTCTCCAGAAGTATCCTGGGATATCATTACTGCAAAAGGCTGAGATTGCTCACAGAAAGACAATATTTTCAAAACCGCAGTTTATCATAACTGACTGTTGGAAAGTAAGAATTAGTAATTTGGCAAAGCCTTAAAACCTGATATTTTAGAGTACTGAGATGAAGGAACAAATCTGGTTAATGAAGAGAATCACATCACATATGGAAACTTAGCTCGTTAGTAGAGTCATGGAATATACTTCTATTTCATCAGGAAAACTGTCTGTCAGTTACAGGGTTATGTTGATCCAGAAAGCTCAAATCTAACACAGTATCTGGTGTGCTGATAAATTTTCTTTCAGCCGCAATTGCCACACCACTGTTTCAAGTGACTTTTTTTAGGTCACACAGGGAATCAATGCTCCAGGGGAACCTCCAGAGCACTCGCTGCTCTTTTGCCAACCCAAGAAATCATGGACTATTCATGCTTACACCACTGTATCTTTCAACACAGATTTTTACCACCAGGGATCATGTTTTTAAAAGGGGCCTCCAAATTTGCAAATTGAGTTTAATGTCCCACTTATTGTGTTTGGTAAGTCTTCTGCTTTCACAAACTGGATAATAGCAAAGATGTGGTTGAATGAGATGGCTGAGGGTTGATACCCCTCACCTGCTGTATATGCAGTAGTGAAGATCATGTCTAAATGTGACCTCCCTGCGTTTCTAGCTGGAGACACGGACAACAGTGTCACTTCTTGGTCTGTCTATGGCAGAGGTCAGCACTTGCCAGGGAGGGACTGCTGGCATCTCAGTTAGTCTCTGAAGAAAGAACATCCTCATACAACCTACTGTATGAGACTTCTCTCATTTCTTTTAAACTTAACTTCTTGCTTGAGCCTATTACATTGCATACAGGGGGAAAAAATAGGGCTTAGTACAATTAAAAGTTCTAATCAGAAGTTAGAGTAAAAATGTACAGTTAATGCCTGGAAGATAGAAGCAATGAATCTTGATTTCCCTGAGCACCTTCTAATGGGACTGTTGCTAATGTAGCTGCTTTTTCTTCTATGGATGCAAAGCTGATGCACTTCTTTACAAATATTTCCCATTCTCTTTCCTGCCAATTCATTCCCATTGGTGTCACTGGCAAAACTCCCATTGATCACACGTGCAGCATGATCAATGGGTATTTGTACCTGGGTATTTGTCTTTCTTTTTAGGAGATATTTGACTGAGTTTCTTCTTATTAGCACAGTTCTGCCTACTTGAAGGGCTTCCCTTCATGGCACTGTCACAAATGAGGATGGTCATTTAAGAGAAGTGAGCAAAACCTGGCCTCTGAGTCTTTCCAGGTGGTAAATCTAGAGAAAGAGGTTTCTAGACAGGTGATAGTGTGCATATCAACAGGTATTTAGATTAAAAACTATACAGAAAGATCTTGGTAGGGAGGAAAGCCTACTTGCTGACTTGCAGGGCACATGGATCAAAGAAAAGCCTTTTCTTAGACCCCTAGGATGCACATGCCTCACACAGGAGCTGTATGTTAGAGCACTCCAGAGATCCACATACACAGCATTGCTAGCTCAAGTCCTGGGAGAAGCCTGTCCTTCCTTCCTGGCTATGGGATTGCTCTCCTCTGGCTTGGAAAGGTCATAACATGCTATTGTGGACAGTACAGATATGTTTCCCTTCTCTTCCTTCCCCCCACCATTCATTCTTCTCAGCCAGGAAACAAATGAACTACCTTTTCTGCATTTCTGCATCTTCTTTTTGTATTCCCTCTCTCTTTGTCATGTTCCAGTAGCACCAGTCCTGGGTGCAGTTCCCCAGGGCAGGTTGCGGTGTGCCATCCAGGACACATTTCTTTCCAAGAGCATGAATTTTCACTGGGTCAGAGAAAAACCACTGAAGACCAAGGATTCTCCATAGGACTATACAGGACTGTTCTGCCCTTATTTTTATTTGGACCTCTGTCAAATAAAGGCAAGCATTTGCTGTCTGAGCTGGGTCCTCTCACTATGGCAACAAATGCAGGGTTTAGAGAGCTGGAGCACCTGGAAGGGAAAACAGCGTACAGAGAAATCCTGTACTCAGGACAGTGACCTTGAGCCCACATTTAATGACTCCTTAAGACCCCCCAGCTCAGAGGAACTGCTGCAGGATCCCACGCGGCATGGTGCGGTGGTCTACTAGCCTCCTCTCCACTCACGCACCCACCCAGCCAGCCATGGCACCTGTGCCAGGGAACCTCCTGCGCCGGCTGAGTCGGCATGCTTTCCACCCAACAGAGGAGCTCGTTTGCCCCGGTCACTGCTGAGCTCCTCCGTGCTCCCGATCTTCCCCAGGGTTTCTGAGGAGAAAGGCAAAAGAGCCTTCTCCTCTCAGTCATTCTTGGAAGGCAGGCGTTCATCCTACGGAAGCAAGAAGGCTATGTTTCTTTCATTTGCAATTAAAATACAGTTCTTAAGCACCACATTTTAACACAGAAGTAAAATAAACAATAAATCAACAAAGCATAGTTTGCTAGTTGAGAGAAAACTGCTAAATTCTGCCTTTGCTGCTCGCTTTCTGGAATATGACAGAATCCAGTCAGTCCCTGGGTGCCAAGGATTCAAATAAAAATTATATACATAAAACCAGTTACTTCTAGCTGAAAGCCAGGATTCGTGCATGATAGACTCTAGAATAGATATTAGTCAGTAGCTGCATCTGCTGAAAGCCTGGATCTTTCCCTGGAATCTGTCATCTTACCTTCAATCTACAAGCTGAACCCAAGGGGTTTCTTAGGGACTGCAAGCTCGTATCTGCTGTGAGGGTAAAGGTGACCACAGGTGCTCAGGACAGTTGAGACAGCCATGTGCAGCTAAAACACTGAAAAAATATTAGCCTTATTGCCAGAAAACTTCCAGCAATACAATAATCTGTGCTTCTGGCTTATGGGTGATCTGCTTCATTGAGTTCATTTAAATTGCCTGTACACATTTAAATGCGCTGCACTTGGCCGCATCAGGCTTCCTAATCAGTTTGCAGCATGAGAAATTACATACGGAAAACTGCAAGCGGGTGGCTTGTCCTGGGCAAGGGCCAGGGTTGTTGGAAGTGGCCTCAAAAGGCATTGAGGAAACTTGCTGTTTCCCTGAACCCTACACAGTTTGCCCATTCAGTTTTATCTCTGTCTGTCATTTCTTTGCTGGTGGAAATGCTTCATACCAAATTTCTGCACCTGTTACTCTCATAAAACACCAGCAATACCTTCCCTTGGTGTGAGTGTGACTATTCACAGTGACAGCAGTCTGCAGAGTCTCAACCCTTACTGAGAAGACTCCCACTGCAATTGATAGATGAGGTGATTACCAGCAGAAGTACTACCCCAAGGAGGGGAAAAAAGCAGCTAAACGCTGTCGACATCCTGCAGTCAAGTGGCAACTGAGTCGCAGAATATCAGTCTTACTTGTTAATTGCTGTGATTTGGTTCTGAGACAGCTGGAGGTTGGCAAGAAAGCAATTTGTTTTGTTCGGTGGAAAATAAAAGCACTTCTGGGGTGTAATCCAGAAAATTCTTTTGAGTACTCACCTGGGCAAGGTCAGGCCCTAAACCTCATCATTTTATTTGGAAGAGAGTTTTAATGGAGGAGGGATGCTGTGGTGAGTGTCAAAAAATCCCTCTTTAGGGTTGCCTGTTTGAATGAGAATTAACCCTTGCAGTCCGGACAGCAGAAAGTGGAAAATGCGTTGGCAAGTGAGACATTTGTTTCTCTCTGACTTACTGTGCTTACTCTGGCAGGAAGTACGGTTACAAGCAGGAAGGACAGAAGACATGGTCAGATGTTGCCTAGAAGCAAAAACAAAATGGTTTTTGCAGGAAGCACAGATAAATGAGTCAAACAGGGAATTAGGAGGAAGATTCAAAAAACAGATCACACAAACAAAAAGAAAAAAAAACCCAAAAGCCACTGACACTTAAGAAGGAAGAGGGGAAAAACAAACAAGGGGGGAAAAGACCTAAAAACATGGTGTGGTCCAAGAGAAGAAAATAACTGGCCTTTTAGTAGAAACTGATCACTCAAACCATCCATAGGAAAAAACAGTTGCAGTCAGGTCTGAATATCTTGCCACATCCTCAGCTGCCTTCAGGAAATCAGTATGTGTCAACTGAAATGACACCAGTGGAGTTTCTGGCCCAAAGATTTCAAATAGTTGTGATTAGCTGGCTGTCAATAGCAGATGTGTAACTGAAGTAAAATCCTTTCTGAAGGGAAGCTGCAAATGTATCATCAAAAACAAATCACAATGAAACCCAAAAGGTGGAGGAATCATCCACATTGACTCAGTGATGTTTGAGAGCTCCAACTCAGACCTGGAGTCCTGTTTTTCAAACTGGGAAGAAAAATATTTAGACCCAGAACCTGGGAAGCCTCATAGTTTTGGGTGTGAGCAACAATTCCATGAAGCTGGGCCAGCTGATCACATCCTACTTGAATGGTGGGATTACAGTGACAAATAGTCACATCAGCGAAGTCCCTTGTTTCTGGTATCACACTGCTATCACTAAGCGTGCTCAAATGCCTTCCAGCAATTAAATTGCAACTTTACATTTGAGATGCCATGTTAGAAGGAAATGAAGACGGCATGTGGAAGGTCAACCAACATATCCAGCAAAGGAAACCTCCTGTTCTCATCGGAGAGCAAATAGCGAAATATGTCAAAAAGCAAGAAAGCTGAAGCAAGCAAGGAGAGGGTTAATCAGCACACTGATTGTGGGGACACTTAGACAAAAATCTGGCCAACATGGCAGGCTCCTATAAAGAGTCTACCAAAACAGAGTCATTAAATGTGACTTCAGGACCATTCTTTACTGCCTAGAATGACCCTAGTGAAGATGGCTACTCCAGTTTGCGCTTCCAGAGCACAGCAGCACCAAATTCACTTCACCTTGTGTTGCTCAGTCAGTATTCCTCACAGTGTTAGCACTGATTACTTTTATTCAACACAAAAAGTCTAACAAAAGTCTGCAAATGACAGTGACAAGAGAGAAATAATTTCTTCTCTCATTGCTAGTCCACTCTTCTGGGACACAAGATGGACCTACATGTCAGTGAGAACATGGGTTAGCAGGTAGACTGCATCACGTGGGAATTTAATGCAATCTGTTCTGCACAGAGGGATGGTCCCTTACAGGACTCTGAAAAGTCTAAGAAGTTCACTGAACCTAAGCACCAAGCAAATGAAATCAAAAGTTGGAAATAGTTGTTCTTTTCTGTTTTGTCATCCTTTTACTTTGCATATTAAGTCCCTCCTACTCTTTTAAACAGTCTTGCTTCAGAGTATTTGCAATAGTTTCAGACCAGATGGAGTCACTCATTGCAGGCAATACTGTATAACAACTGTCCAATAATTAATAATTAACTTGGCATTTCATAATTTGTTATAAAAATCATCATACACTAATTTAGTGCAATTATGAATTCAACAGGCAATTCCAGATGTCTGCTATAGCTTGGCATCAGCTCATGTTCTTAATGTACTTATGGTACAGCATTTTCATTTTAAAAAAGAGCTCTAGCAAAACTTTACAACCAAAATACACAGAGAAAAACCATTAGTTCTCTTCCCCACACTCAAATGTATTCTAGCTTTTCTGTGTCAGTAGAAAGTATAGATCTTCCCTTGTGAGTGACTGAAGTCTTGTGTCTTTCTGGTGGAAACCTTGCCACCACTTCCAGAGCCATGAAAATTTCTCTGTGCAACAGCAGTAGGCTCAAGTTTTACTGTCTTAAGGTAAATCAAGATTTCTGGTCCATGGCCTAATAAGAAAAGCCTCCTAAGGAATATTACTACTCAGGTACAAACCTTTTGAGATATGTTGCACAGAATGTTCAAATGTGGACTTTTTTCAGCATATTTGGTGAGACCTTGGTGTCACAGCAAAACTTCTTTTGAAAGGAGCAATAAGCAATCTGTTCATGTAACTACCATGTGATCCTCATATGATTTTAGTATGATACCACTTCATAAGGCCATTTTGTAATCAACACACGAACCCACATTTGCACCAGGTTCATGACCCCTCTTAAGCCTAGAAGTAGGACCAGAGTGTAATTACAAAGGTAGTCAGCACATTTCTGAAAATAAAGTGGCCAGGGCCTCCTTCCCTTAGCTCCAGTTTATCACAGGAGCATAACTAAGGGAATTTCTGATACACGGGGCAGTTTCAAATGCTTCTGACCACAGTTCCCACATTACAGCACAATGCAGTAGTGCTGGGTTTAATGCCAGGTGTGATCTTTTCAAAATTATTTTGCGTCAGGTTAATTCAGAGCTCAGGACAAGTACTCAGAGAAACTGAGCTTCTTATTCACCTACAGATGCATACAATTTTCACTAACCTAGTGCAACTTCATTTTGGTTTATGATCTAACAGTACATATCAGCGCAGCAAAGTATCTGAGAATTTTTCAGACATGAAGGAAAGCAATATCTAAAATTATGCTTGCAATTGTCCTTGACAGATTTTTGCATGTTTCAGATATGTCTGTGTACGCTAATTAGATATAGTTAACTATACAGTTAATGAAGAAAATGCCTACATGGTCATGCAGATGCAGGGTCTAATTGCACGAGCCTCCAGAAGAGCTCTGACAGCACGTGGCAGGTTTGGTTTAGGGCATCAGGACCCGGGCTTTCCCCTTTCTAGAGGGATTCTGCACAAGTGTCTCTGCCATACCACCACTCCAGGTTCCCCTGCAACAGGAGCGGTGAAGAATGAGTGTCCAGGCCACATCTAATACACAGTTTTGCTGTTGAAATATCATGAGCCCTTTGCAATATTTGATGGTGCTTCTAAAGCTTCATCACCTTGAGTTAAATAGTTTCATCTAAAAATGTTCAATGTTGGTTTAAAAAACAAACCAGCACATCTCTCCCCCTCCAACAGCTCCAGCCCTAAGGGGAGCTGCTGAGAAAAAAACCCTATGAACATGATCCAAGTGCTCGCAAAGACTGAGAAGCTAAATGAGAGCTCAAGCTGTAGGACTTCTCTCAAAACTCATACTCCTGGGAAGGGAGGACCCTTCCCCACGCTGCCAGAGGAACCCTCCCCATGCCACTGGGGAGCGGGCAGCCCTTGGGCTGTGCAGGAAAGCTCCCTGCTGCAGAGCAAATCCTTCACTTACCCAGTAACTCTGTGGGCAGGAGCATCTATCCCAGCAGCTCCCCGTCTGTTCCCACCCCTGCTTTGATGCTTTTAGTAAAAGGAGCTCCCTGACACAGAAATGTCTCTCTTTTTTTTTTTTTTTCATGTCTTGTTTGTAGCCCTGGAAGACACTTTTTGAATAAGACTAGTTTCAGTGTATTCTGCCAGTTCAGACAAGGTCTGCAGACTTTAGATTCCAGCTTTTTCTTTAGCCTACAGGCAAATTAGAAATACATGCACATTTTAGGAGACTAGTAATCTCAGAGGGACACCTAAAGGGAACTGGAATGCTTTCACAGCTAAGTCACACCAAGGGATGCTACCTTTATTCAAATAACCTTTACATAAGTGATCATTTGTACTGCCTGTTAGATGTCAAAGCAGTCAAGACAATCAGCAAAATGTCAATTCTCCTGCTTTCAACAGACTTTGCTACAGACCCCAGCAGAATCCTCTCCCCCTCTGGGGATAGAGTTGTCATGCTGCAGGATTCAGAAGTGAAGGTGGGGTAGTTAATATCCCGAGCAAGGCACCTACATTGATCTCCAGTCTAGTCCCGTTCATATTTCTCTCGGTGGGATTAGATGCAGAACAGCCTCCCCGAAGACCACTTAGCAGGCAGTCTGTGATTTGAACCACTTCAGGGCTTCTCGATCAGGTTGTTACTGAAGACTAACAACCAACATTTCTCAAGCTGCTCTGCCCTTTTGCTTAAGGTTGCTTCGTGCCTGCTAACCAAACTGATATCTCAATCATGGCAGATTAATGTCACTTTGCTACACCCCGAGAAAAAGGGAAAAAAACCTGTGTTTCTTCTTTCATAAAGGCCACCATGCAAAAAGTGACCAAGATGAAGTTGCAGTATCTGTTTGCACATCTGCTCTGTACCCTGTCGGTCAGGTGCTGTATTTAATCCCTCTTTAGTAAGGGCGACTCTGTCCTGTGTAGTGAAAGACACTGGGTAATACAGTTATAGACATGATCAAGCCTATAAAAGGGGCAGTGAGTGATAAATAATTTACTTTTATCAGAACCACTGAATCTTATTACAAGTTCAGCAATCTTCTAGTCCACAATCATGCCAGAAAAGGGGAATAATATTGAAATTAGTCTTGTGGTTAGATATATTGAACTACTGTACAAGCATTGAACTTACCACTCTCTTACCTTTTGTCCTTTGAAAGGTTACGAGGCTGCTGTTATGGTGGGGCCTGTGAAACGCAAAGTGGAAACCATTTCAATTTGATTTTTGGAGAAGATTTTGTCATAAATCAATGACAAACTGTCCCTGGAGAATGTTTATATCCTCACCTTCTTTTCAACCCCACTACAAGGCTTATTGTATTTTATATGATCAGAGATATATGAAACTGCTCTGACTGCCTCCCATTTCCCTCCCCACTATTAGTGTCTGTGTATATAAAAATATGTGTGGTCACAAAGGAAACTGGGTAAGGGAGGGTAAGGGGGCCTCCATTAGCCCTGCAGTCTGGTTCAGAAGTGACAGCTGAAAGGCTCACTGTGACAAACTAAACAGAAAAAAACCTCCTCTAACACACCTCAGGACTGCCGAAAGACCTGGGGAAAGTGGATGCACTCGAACCTCCACTCTGGGTTTTCATAACCAAATGTGACAACAGCAACAAAGAAGCCTCACCCATCTCTTCTCTTCTTTAAAAAGCTGGAAAGGATTTTTTTTGTGTGTTGATTCTCATCTTGATTCCAGGAAAGAAACAGCTTGAGAAAGCACATGCCTCCCGTGAAATAACCAAAGCTCCAAACCGCTTCTCGCTGTCTGTTCTGTTCCTGGCCTTCTGATCTATGCTAATTGCTAAACTTTGAGTATACACTTGAAATTTTCTGTGGGCAATGTGACTTTCTTCAAATAAAAATAGATGCCAGAAATTCTTTTTTAACTGAAACACAGAGAATGACATTTAATGTAAGAGTTTAATCATTATTAATTGCTTTGGTATTCACTGAAATCATGATGGGTTCATTTGAATGTACAGCATCATTTCTGAGAATATTCTGAACTAGTAGATATACTAGATCAGAGTAAAAAAGCATAGTGAAGCCTTCTAGGAATGTTATTTAATCCACTGAGGCGTATGTTGGAGATGGTTAAAAATTCCAATTATTTGTCATAAGATAGCTTTAAGAAATAACCCCACCTATTTTACCCTATAAGCAGTTTTGTTGAAAATCTGAAGCCTAAAACACTTGCAAAACAAGATTATTAAAATAATTTATTTTAAAAATCCTTTTTTTTTTTTTTTTTTTTTTTNTAAAGCTATGTTTTGTATTTTGTTCAAATGTCAACCAAAAGAAAGCACCCAGCTCTAGCCCAGGTAGACAGGCACCAAGTCATCAGGCAAATTACACATGACCTGTCAGGGAATATGGCATGCCACAGCCTTGCCAAAAAGGCCACTACAGAGCTCTCCGTTGCGAGTCCAGGGAAAACTGTTAGCAATCCTGCCAGCTTAGGGGCACAGAGACTCCAGAGTATACTAAGAGCACAATTTTCGATTGTGACCCTTTCTCCATTAAAATATCTCACTGCAACAAGTCAGGGCTCGCTCTAACCTCTTAACACAGAGGTCTGGTGCAAATTTCTCCACTTTTCTCTTTGAAAAACCGCGTTAAGACTTTGAAGCTCTTTACAACATCAGAAATACAGTGACAAAAACTGGCAGATCTAGGAAACTGAGCAGTTATAGACACATAGGGCAATATACAGCCATTTGTTTACAAGTACATGCACAGAGATGCCGTACAATTTAGTTTCAGGAGGAAAAAAGTTTAAAATGTTATTATTTCTTCCTCTTCTCTTTTAACTAACCTTTTCTTCCAATTTCCTTCTCATTACACATACCATTCTCCATGTTTCTGCCATGAATCCCTTAGCTGAACAGGGTCAAACTTTTCAATATTAGACACCAAAGTTTGCTATAGAGCCAGTTGATGGCATTGCAATTTTACTCAGTTTTCATTGCTGAGAATAGCATGGTCTGATAACTGGCACCAAAGAGAAAAGAGAAACAGAGATTGGGCAAAGGGAAGGAAAATAGTTGTTGTACTGGAAAAAAACTATCTTCATGATTGGGAAGAGCAATTAGTTTTCTTTTTAAAGTTATGTTTCTGAGTAGAGCAGGGTTTTATAAACGGCATGACTATAGCTGCAGGAATCTAGAGATGCTGAGAAATCATGAGTTAAAAAATAAATAAATGTTTCTGAGAGATAAGAAATCTATTTACATGACAATTTTTATTCCCATTTCAGAAGGTGAGCACACAGCTGACAACATGCAGTGGCAAACATTTGGGTATCTATCCCGATGTTGTACCTGTGCTACCATCCTGTCACTCCTCCCGCACACCAAATACGATACCACAGTAATGCATTTCTCTGTCATATTAATAATTGTACATTAGCTCTCATGCTGTACATTTACAGTTGGGAAAGCTTAAACAGAAAGAATCATCTGGCCTTTTACATATAGAAGTTGTTATTTTATCTTAATGCAACAAAAGAATAGTTATGATACTTAATCACATATAAAGATTATTTCGAACCAGGCAGAAAGATTCAAATAGCAAAGTTTATACATTCTTTTACAAAATACAGAGATGTTTCACTCTGCTGGCTTAGAGCAGCTGAAAGAACAAGCATAATGACATTTTCAAGTAAGGAGAAATCTGGCTTATATGTAGAGGCAAGGCAAAAGGCAACGGGAGATGTGAATTTTCTTTCTCCAACTGGAGAAAACATTTGAAAATGATATGCCTTAAACTCTCCACTTTTACATTTGCTGATGGAATTACTGATAGAATTGGAGTCCTGCTACCATCCTCCAAAAGATCAATATTGGAGTTGGCAGGAATTTTTCTGATAAAATAGCTTTCTGTCACAAATATCTCAACTGCTCAAAACCAGCAGTTTGTGGAAAAAAATAGATGTGCTTCAATAAAGACGACTATGCTGGGGAGAAAAAAAAAAGAAAAAAAAGACATTCAGAGCTAATAGTTGCATCCTAGCCTTTTTCTCTGAGTAGCCAAAATACTGTGTTTTCAGTCATTCTGAGGTGAGCAAGACCAGAAACAGAATTGCAAGGGAAGGATAGGCTGTGCCCCATTATTTTGTATGGTGTGACTTTTGCTCTCAAACCTGAGACAGGGAATAAGCTTCCCCTTTCATGCCCCCATTCACATAACATTTATGTCTGTCCTGGATGAGAACCAATCTATTGGATTTTCTCATTTCTCCAGTTTGAAAACAGGTGAACATACTTGGGTTTATCCCCATGTGGAACAGGCAATCAAGAAAACTTTTCCAAGGTGGCTGAAAAACATTTCCTATTCAGGCTTATTTGATATTACTGGTGGCTGAAGAGATTTTCAGAGTCTTAAAAAGGTGTTTAAAAAAATGTCTTTTCACCACTAAGTGAAAAAAGCTTGACAGTAAGATAGCTACCTTTGCAGTTTAAAACATCAGCAAAACTGTAGCTAAAAGTGTTTCAAATTCAGTTCTACCAAATGTTAAACTGTAAACTATATGAATCCATCTCTAATAGCCAACAGTCTGCTATCTAACTGCATACCTTCTGGCACACCAATACAGACACATAGTGAAAACAAGGCATTTTAAGGTATTTCATGCAATTTTTTCAAGTCACCGGTAAAATTTAATTCTCTTTTACATCTGGAACTTTCCACAGTGGTGATACCAGCAGTCATACAGTCTTCACAGACATTAACAACATGAACAATTATTACTGAGGAAACCATTGAAAATGCAATTGTAAACCAACAAACATATCTGAAGCCTTTTAACACAGTTACATGTGACACTGAGAAAGAGATTTCTGGGTGTTAAAGATGGAGGTACAAGTTGGATGACTTACGCACAGAAGCTAAGGGATATTAAATTGTGGCTCTCTTCGAAAGTCAGTGTTTATTACACAGAAAAATGAGCTGTGATGTGTACCATCATATTAAACACAGAGGAGGTAAAAAAATTCCCCAAATTCTTATCAAGTTTCCTCATTTTAAAATTAGCCCTTTTAAGGCTATATTATTGTCCTGGTTTTGGCTGGGACAGAGTTAATTTTCTTCCTAGTAGCTATGTTTTGGATTCAGTATGAGAAGAATGTTGATAACACACTGATGTTTTCAGTTGTTGCTAAGTAGTGTTTAGTCTAAAGTCAAGGATTTTTCAGCTTCTCATGCCCAGCCAGCAAGAAGGCTGGAGGGGCACAAGAAGTTGGGAGGGGACACAGCCAGGGAAGCTGATCCAAAGTGGCCAAAGGGGTATTCCATATTATGTGATGTCATGCCCAGTATATAAACTGGGGGGAGTTGGCCTAGGGGGGGAATCGCTGCTTGGGAACTAACTGGGCATCAGTTGGCAAGGGGTGAGCAATTGCACTGTGCATCACTTGTATATTCCAATCCTTTTATTATAATTATTATTGTCATTTTACTATTGTAATTATTAGCATTATTATTTTCTTCCTTTCTCTCCTATTAAACTGTCTTTGTCTCAACCCACGAGTTTTACTCTTTTTCCAATTCTCTCCCCCATCCCACTGGGTGACAATTTTCAGTGTGGTGGGTTGACCCTGGCTGGACACCAGGTGCCCACCAAAACTGCTCTATCACTCCCATCCCTCAGCTGGACAGGGGAGAGAAAATATAACAAAAGGCTCATGGGTTGAGGTAAGGACAGGGAGAGCTCACTCAATGAATTACCATCAAGGGCAAAACAGACTTGACTGGGGGAAAATTAGTTTAATTTATTACCAATCAAAATCAGAGTAGGATAATGAGAAATAAAACCAAATCTTAAACCACCTTCCCCCCACCCCTCACTTCTTCCCAGGCACAACTCCACTCCTGAATTCTCTACCTCCTCCCCTGCAGCAGCGCAGGGGGACAGGGAATGGGGGTTGTGGTCAGTTCATCACATGTTGTCTCTGCTGCTCCTTTTTCCTCAGCGGGAGGACTCCTCACATTCTTCCCCTGCTCCAGCGTGAGGTCCCTCCCATGGGAGACAGTTCTCCACAGACTCCTCCAAAGTGAGTCCTTCCCATGGGCTGCAGTTCTTCATGAACTGCTCCAGCATGGGTCCCTTCCACAGCGTGCAGGCCTTCAGGAACAGACTGCTCCAACATGGGCCCCCGTGGGGTTACAAGTCCTGCCAGAAAACCTGCTTCAGCGTGGGCTCCTCTCTCCACGGGGCCACAGGTTCTGCCAGGAGTCTGCTCCAGTGCAGGCTTCCCATGGGGTCACAGCCTCCTTTGGGCATCCACCTGCTCCAGCGTGGGGTCCATGGTCTTCCCCATGGGCTGCAAGGGAATCTCTGCTCCGGCGCCCGGAGCACATCTTCCCCCTCCTTCTTCACTGACCTTGGGGTCTGCAGGGTTGTTTCTCTCACATATTTTGACTCCTCTCCTCTGGCTGCTGTTTCTGTGCTGAAGCAACTTTTTTTCTCTTCTTAAATATGTTCTCCCAGAAGCACTACCACCATCGCTGATGGGCTCAGCCTTGGCCAGCAGCGGGTCTGTCTTGGAGCCGTCTGGCATTGGCCCTGTCAGACACAGGGGAAGCTTCTAGCAGCTTCTCACAGAAGCCACCCCTGTAGCCCACCGCTACCAAAACCTTGCCACACGAACCCAATACAGGGGGGAGCGAGTGAACGGCTGTGTGGTGCTTAGCTGCTGGCTGGGATTAAACCACGACAATTACTTTTTAAGAAAATTTGCCCTGTCCAGCAATACCAAGCAGATTTGTAATTGTTCATCAAGCTGCTGTCAGAGGCTCTGGGCTCTCAGGGAAAACCAACAGGGGAAGAAAACGGGGAGATATTTAAGAGGACAGAATAAAAGGAAGAAAGTAGGGGCCTGTGTATACATAAATGTAGAGATATATATGTATAAAAAAATAAATAACATTCATAGTGAAACTCAATATTTAGGACTCCAAAACCTTTACAACTAGGACTGATAGAAAAGGTGTGTGAAAATGTAAGTATCTTGGGTTTGATTACCAGAAACAAGAACATCTGCAGGTCATTTTTTGGTGTCTAAACACAAACCTCTAATACTAGAGAAACAAAAAAAATAAGGTTGGGAACTTAGTAATGGTTTTGTTTGTATTTTACTGTCTTTTTTTCATCAAAGCTAAGGATCTAACTGAGCAGGATGGAAAGCAGGTGGGAGGAGAAGGGAAGGCACAAAAAGATGAAACGACTAGCTCATCGTACACATGGACCCTGAGTTTCCAGAGTCCTGATGTAGTATCTAGCACTAGATGCATCGCCGTCTTGTAGAGATCCACTGTCTCACTGGTATCTTTAAGAGCCATTAGTAGAAAGTACTGGAGAAGTGCAGAGTGTTGTCACTGAAGCAGATCAACTGAAAGGAATTAAAGGACTCCAAGAGCATAAGCCTTATGGAGCAGAGAATTTTGTCTCAACATTTCAATATCTCAGTCACAAGTTTGGGTTGAATGACTGTGGATCATGTATAAATGCATCCTTTGATTTAAAACCAAGATGTGAATACTTTGCTCTCTCCTTTAATAAACTTTTCCAGTGATTAATTATTCTTACTTGTTAAAACAACAGAGTATTATTTCTAATTTGAGTTTGCTTAGCTCAAGTTCTGTGTTTTTACCTTTTCAAATGAAGAGCCATATACAACCAGCAACCTCTTCTTAATGTATAAGGATCATATTTTTTAATCTTACCCTGGACAAACAATATTTGAATACTAATGGACTGAGCTTTTTGGGTCTCTCTCTTCTCATGTTTTCCTTGACTCTTTCTTGTAACTCTTCCCAGAACCCTTTTTGTGTTTTTCAGTACCCTTTGTGAAGAGACAAGGGAGGGAAGGAATGGTGAAATAAGACTTGAGTCACTGTCACTATAAATTTGAGGTAATTCCATCTTCCTACTTCTTTTTGTTATTGGCAGGTATAAGCATGCAGGAATTACACTGCTGTCTTGCATACAGCATCAGACTGGGGACTCGGCTTCTTTTGATTATCTACTGTAATTCCTATGTCATTTTCAGAATTACTGAATCACATCTTCACCTTAACAATACTTTCTCTGAGTCTAGATGTAAGTCTTTGTATCAGGATGAACTTAAAAAATATGTTCTTCAAGTAAGCATAGCATATATAATTTATCTCACTGTAATTTTTGTATCTATCTAAATTTTAGCATGATGATTCAAAAATAATTAGCAAGACAATTGAACAGCAACAAGCCAAGAACAGATATCTTGTTCCTGCCAGATAATTATTTTCACATTTACAGTTATTCTGTGAGGCTTACTAAGTAGCCAAGTTCTAGGTAATACAGGTAATGTCAATCTCACCTTCTGCAGTTTATTTTTCAAGTTTAAAATTGCATTTCTAGAAGCTGTTATGAGAATTGGGCAATTGTAAATGTTGACATTTTTATGTCTTGTGTGAAGAATAAAGAGTTTTCCTTTTTAAAAAAATATCAAAATTTTATGTAGAAAAAACATTACTCTGAAAAAACTCATGAATCTCTGAAAGTCATTTTTTGTGATGACTAGCAAATTCAGGGGCACTCCCTTTTTTAAAAAAATGCAACTATAGAATATTCATCTTGGTTTGGAAATGTTCAGCCTATTCAAGGACTGCAGCTACTGAACAATATCTGAATATCTGCAAACCAGTATCATCCGTAACTTTGACTACAACTTTGTTCAGACAGCAGTAATAAAGTCTGCGTGTCTATGGCCTAAAAAGACTCATGTTAATGTGTACATAGAATTATTACAGCATACAATCACCACTAATTATTTAATATGTCCTCATTACAAGCTGCACTTGGAAGCATGGTAACCAAGGCTTCAGAAATAGAAACAAATTTTGTATAATGCATATTGTATATAAGATGATTTTCTGGAGCCTTCTTGCTTCAAATAATCTAATGTGATAAAAAGTATTTTCTTTTCTATTTTTTTTTTTCTGCTTAAGTACCTTTAAGAGGAGAGATTACGTGAAGGAAAAAGTTATAAACATGTTCAAGGACAAGAGATTCAGAAAAGGTAAATACTGTGTTCAGTCTGTTATGAGGGCAGGAACTAAACCTTTGGTCTAAGATATCTAGGAAGTCCTCTTTGTCAGCATCCACTGATTCTCAGACATACGAAATGCAGACATTTTATACAAAGACATATAAAATGAGAGTATTCTGAGGGGATGAGGAAACAGACTTGTCACAAAAAAACACATTAGAATGAGCCGGGTCACACCCAAAATGCCAATTCTTTTTCAGGAGAGGAAGTTTCTTGAGATATTTCATAATTTAGCTACTATTAATCAATTGTGTCTATACTTTTATATCACAAATGAGACCATTTGCTTGTATTTGCTCCCCCAGTTACAGAAAAAATCCCTGTTTTAACAGTTTGCCATGGAAAGACACTAGGGGCGTAGGTTTAACCTAAATTAAGCACCTTTCCTACAGTGAGGTGCCAAGTTGATTTACATGCTCTTGCATCACATGCCTAACAGCAAAATACCGACAGTTCTAATCTGAAACCCAAGAGCTATTTAACAGTGCACATCGGTACTAAACCATACTTCAAACCTTGAAGATGAGAATGTTATATCCAAATCCATTAACAGGAATTTTTTGATAGCATAACACGTACCTACCACACTTTATTAGTACATGTTTACACCTTCAAAACTGTAGGACTACAAGCAGCCTAGACCTAAGACCTTGTCTTTAAGTTAGCTACACCAAAGCAAGCACCCATGAACATATTAAACTGCACCAATTACTTTATGCTGCTTTAATGTAGATCTGATATTCTGTAGGTTTGCATCAGTCCGGTTTCCTAGTGAGGGAAGACACATTCCCTGGTGCTTCAGTACACCAAGACTTGACGCTAACAGACTGTGGGCCTGAGAAAAATGACGTCTCTCCTGATGCAACACTTGTATGCTGAAAGATAAAATAGCAGAGCTCTGAGATCTGCTTTGCCTTGCCCCTTCCCTGTTCTTGACCCATGTGTTCACTGACTCACAAGTCAGCTGGTAGAGGAGTTGGCAGTGCCTTCACTAACACTTCTGTACCAAAAAAAATCTCTGTAAGCCTCATCTGGCTCTTATTAAGTCAACTAAGTATAGGAGCAAATTGTATCACTAGACTGGGAATCTAACTCTCAAATCCTGAGAAAAGCCTATCGTGAGTCTACTGATAATGTTATAATGTCATAGTTCTTTCCTGAGTATTTCACTGAAACGGCCGTTTTAAAAATGCTTCTGCTGGTCTTTAAAGAAAAGCCAGAAAAATCCTCCTGCTGCCCTTCTTCCATCCCTTACTGCATATGTAAAAAAAACCAAACCCGGTTCTAATTAAGAAACAAAATTCGGGGCCTTTCAACTGCACTGAAAACCAGTTTTCCTTCTGTATCTACAAAATCAAACTCAGGTGCATTTGGGAGTATTTGTACTGCTGACTGACTGGCATCTTCAAATATCTTGTTCAAGCAGTCAGGTGTAAAGTTTACACAGTTGAATTCTAAGTGGAAGAAGCAAGCAAAGCTTGACACCTGCTATATCATGGTTTTAAAAATGTATCTCTTTGAACCTGAAGTCTTGTATGCACTAGGAGTGACATTTGCTTATCAGTCATGATGCTAGCTCCTAAGTCATGCAAACACACATGAAAATATCCTGTACCCTCAGATGTCTGCATGTTTTGTTACATAAAACAGAAGCTGTGTCCTGGACTTACATTACTTTATAAAGTGTTACAGGAGGACTTGATCACCACCCAACAACTTTTAATACTAAGCAAAAGTGATTGTCAGCAGAGCAGCAGAGAGCTTTTATTAAAATAAGTATAATAGACATTGAGAATGTAAGATCAGTAGAGTACTTAAGCAAGTGCTTAAATTAAGACAGGTAGCCCATCATCTTCTGCAGGACCATATTTAACTGCATTTTGAACTCATGCCTACACGGACATCAGTGTACTGCACTTTTAACCAAACGTTGCAAAACATTTTCCCATAGCAAGCAACAGACCTGGCAAAACTGTGTGAGGAAAAGCCAGTGACTTGTTATGAAGGAAGACATGCAGACAGAAAATCTGTGATTTCAGCTCTGAATGCCACACAGCACTGCAGTGCCTCCTTTGAGGCAGTGTGAGCAGGACAGGCAAAGACCCAGCCTGGAGGAGTCTGAACTACCTTCTCCTTCGATCGGTGTGCTCAACTAAATGTCCCATTGCTGAGGCAGTGTAGCAAACTGAACTCCCACCGCTGATGGTCTGAATGTCCTCTGGAAAAATAAAGGAAAGTCTCTAGGGCTGTTAATTTGGCATCTTTCACGAACACTAAATTCACAAAAAAAAATTAAGAGGGGAAAATCACCAACCTAGCTGAGCAGAATGACAAAAGTTGTACTGAGTTGTGATAAACCACTAAAGGGTTGAAAAGGTACTGTTTGAATGCAGCACTAAGCATAACTAATTTATTCTGGTAGTGTCTTTAGGCTGCCAAATGCATTTTAAAAAGAACCCCATTTAAAATGCATCCTTATAGCAAAACGTACCAGTGTTATCTAATTGGACAAAGAAAGGAGTGGACTGCTCTCTCCCTTTCTAGCAAGAATGGTGCAAGAAAAGAATATTTCTGTTGCAGCACAATAACAAAGCTGTAGGTGACAATTGCATTTTCCTATCAGTTTCAGACTTAATAGGTCAGTACAATCACTATCACACTAAGCTCCAGTTTGCTGTATCAAAAAAATTAGAACAGACAGGCTCCACTTAAGGCAGTTGGTACAATTTACCTTGACTTAATAGGGTCTTTCTGTTGGAGGATGGCTAGGAGTATAAACAGTCCTACAGATATTTTCACACCTTTCTTTGGTGCTTCATAATATTGACTGCTTTCATGATATTGGTCATAGAGATATTTAGCTTGCTCAGAACAGTTGCTTAGTCTTTTTTGAATATAATATCCCAGTCTTTGTTCTATTAAATATTATCAGATTATTTTCTTTAATGTTCATCAGGTTCAGATACAGGCAATGACACAGTCTTTTCCAGGTTTTTCATGGCTGTTTGCTCTGCACTCTATTTTATGTGCAGACATATTTTGGAGCTGACCTGCTGTGTACTGCGATAGAGCTCTACTGGCCATGCAGCAGACACTCTCAGAGTACCTTCTTTTCTAGATAAAGTAGCTATTTAAGGCAGCTTAGACTAATTAGCAACAAATGCCCTATTGCTTTACAGAACATCATGTTTTTCGGTAATTTAAGGGACATTTTAATATCAGTGTAAAAGTGTCCTTGTTGAAGGAGGCATCCACTTCTCGGGGTCACTGAGGTAGGTGATATGACCGAAAGGAATTTATGACCGGGACCCTCATCATCTGGATAGTGTTTTGTGGGCCACTGGCTAGAAAATCACTATACAAAAAGCACCGAGCATTGAGTCTGGCTGAGTCCAAAACTCTGGCATGTAACATTGTTTCTGAGTTGTAAGTATTCTCCCTAATTTAATAGTGGAAGCCACAATTTGATAGAACACAAGTAGCTGGATCCGGCTCTGCATATTTCTAGCAAAGTGGCACCCAAGTTACAGACAATTACATTAAATATTCATACAAAGTTAACATTTCTGAATTGATAGCTTTTCAAATGGGAAACAAAAATATACCCCAAATTTGTAAAAAGTGCCTATTATTTCTGATTAATTTGTCCCATCTGTTTTGCTCAGAAAATGATCTCTCTGTAAAGATTGGCTTCCATATACGATTGTTGTTACTGGTACAAACAAGAGGAAGAATTTCAGTAAGTACAATTTTCACACCCCTTTGCACAGGAGTAACTGATTATACAATCTGCATGACAATATAGAAACTCCGACTTACAGCTTCTGCAAGGCAATTAAATAGGCAGGTACTGTGTCCCAAGCGCATTGTCTGAAATAACTAATATAATGTTCAGAACAGCAAACTGTAGCTTTGTGTCCAAAAATGCAAGCTCTTCTAATTTATCTATCACTGAGAGAGGAGAAAAAAAGAATCCCGTTCATAAATAGGAATATTGTGACATGAGACTTGGTATGTTGTCCAACATAAGCGAGGGAATAAATCAAAGAACAGACCAGCCAAATTTTTAAAGAAAGAACGTTTTCAGCTGAAAGAGAACTGTCCTTGACTTTCTTAATCTGGATGTAAAACTAAGATTCAACAGCAAATATGAATAGCAAATAAAAATGTACATATAAAATAACTAGCTCTCGCCTCAGAAATCAAAACATGGGAAAAATGAGAAATCTCTCCCTGTGAGATTTTGCAATTGATGAATGCTGTTTCAGGATACAAGGGAATACTGTCAGTTCATAATTTAGACAGCATAAAAATTAACCAGAATAGTTTATTTTGATGCCTGCTCCTGTCTTTGTGCTTCTGTGTATACTTCTGCATGCATGTGTATGAGATGCATGCGCAGCTTCCAGTTCTTTGCTACGTTTTATCTTCATTTTTGCCTGGAAGACTGACTAATGCACCTCATGCTGAAAGTTTCTCTCCAGGGGGAAATGCCTTTGCCCACACAGCACACCATTAAAAATGGTGAGGCTCCACATGGGAGCACAGGGCTTCCCACATGCAACAGCCTGCAGGATCAGAGGAATTAATGATGCAAAATGTTGTCTAAAGCAGGCACTTGACTAAAGAGCAAAAAAATATAGCTCTAAAAACTCAAGGAGCTCCTTGTAATTGCAATATGGAAAACATATTTTTCCTTTGTCCTGTCCTTCTCCCACACATTCAATATGAGAAAAGCCCTTTTATTTGTTTGCCTGATCTCCAGTTGGTTATTCGTGAAGAGCTGTCAGTTTTCCCCTTTCCCCATGGCTACATCAATTCCTGCATGGTGTGGACAAGGCAGAAGGGAAACATTTTTACTTTCAGAGCTGGATTCTTGTCCCTGTTAGAAATTTTGCAACTGAGGAATTGCAGGAAAAAGGTAAATCCAGGTCACGCTCACTCCAGCAATCCCCAGCTGCTGCGTTAGCCCCTGGAAGTGACAGTAGTCAGCCTTGAAATTTCTACAGCTATGTAATACAGCTGGAAGCAATACCATCTAGTATACAGTTGGTATCATACAAATTAATACAGTGTACATTCTGCTACTTTGCTGCTCACCCCAATAGCTCTTTCTTTCCCTTTCAGAAAAGTAGCTGTGCTGATCAATAACTAGAAAATCTGTTAGAACCAGAGAAAATTGTTTGCCTTGTGAAAACTGTTCCTCTCCTGTAAACATTTGCTTTTAAATAGCATGGACTGAAGCTGCATCCTAGATTGAGAAAGCTAGCAGAAATTGCTCACCCTAGTTTGACTTGAAAGGGGCAGTTATTTCTGCTTCTATCAATCAGCCTCAAACTTGACCCCTCTCCCACCCAACTTATGGTCAACGCCAAGGGACTGCAGGATCAGGATCATTAAGCAGTGCTGAATGGACAAGTCCTAAAGCGAAGCAGAGGGACAGTCAATTGTAGGTGGAATGCAGCAGATTTATATCCAGCAGGTGAAAGAAAAATGACTTCTAAATGGGCTGGAGCAGCTGTGAAACTAGTCTGCCACCAGCAAGGATGAAGCATGGGAATCTCAGAGAAGAGTCTCTTTGCTATCCAGCTCTAAAAGCAATTACCATAGATAAAAGCAAGTTCCTGGCAGGGCAGGCAAACTGACAGGGCTCAATTCTTAAATAGCAATCTGATCCCAGGGGACCTTCCAGGTCACTTACAGACCTACCATCACAGCAGCACTCCTGACTGAAAATATGACAGCAGAGTAGGAGTGGGAGAGACTGTCCCTCCAAATACACTGATGTTGTCCAGAAAGAGAGGCATTAAAGAGAGGATTCCACATGGAAATTACTGTTCTCGATGCAGGTGTTAGGGGAAAGCAATATAGTCAGGGTTGGTAAGAGTGAGTTTCAGCTTTACAAATCAGAAGTAAAACTCTCAGGCATTTAAATTTTTAATTGAATCCCCTTTTAGTGTGCTAAATCTGATCAAGATTAGTGTTTGGTAGTTAATTTCACGGATCAGAACAATTGTTGTATAATCTCCCAAACACAATTCTCTAAGGCCTACAGCTGAATTACGATTTTGCTGTGAGTGCAAACTAATGATTTTTTTTTTAATAAAAGAGGAAATAATAATATATTACATTGTATGGGGAGGCATCTATTTGGTCTAGTGTTATGCATTGGTTTATATCAAAATAAAAAAAATCAGAGAAAAGATCAAGGTTGAATTGAGGAGTTAGAGGAAGACTGGAGAAAATGCAATATCTTTCATTTCTCTGAAAGAAAGTTTTGAACTCTGTGTGTCATGAGGCATGACAGAGAGCAAAAACTGAGACGATAGAGCAGAGCAAGAAGCTGGACACTGAAGCATGGAAAGATGTATGCTTAGTATGACTTAGAGAGACAGGTGAAAACAACGGGTAAGTGAACAAGTGAGAATAAAAGATCAAGAAGATGTGGTTAAAGTTGAAGTGGTAGCAGATGGCCATACTGCAAGAAGGGAAAATAAAGAAACTCTACTTGTGAAAAAACATAGACCAATAATATAAGTTTAAAAAAAGAAGGCAACACAAATAAAACTTTTAGGATGTGGATGGCTGAAGACAGAACTATCAAAGTTTTACTCAACAGGGAAATGGTTAAAGGCATCGTGTGATAACTCCTTTGCTCTCTGTGTAGTTCTTTGGATCAGGCTAGCTCAGTGTAAAGTACGGGCAAGCTAAGGCATGCATGGGTGCATTGTGATCACTGGAGGTAACCTACATAGCATTAATAAGTACAAATACTTGAGCTTTCCTTGATCTAGCATTAACCAATTTCAGTTCCATCTGTTCCATTTTGGATAGCAGCCTGGATGTTTCATGGTAACTTCATATGCTTCTGAATTGCCATCAGTTGTATCTTCTATTAAATAATGTTCATAATTCAACAACCGTCTGGACAGAAGAAGGGCTATGTTCTCTTCACTAATTTCAAAAAGACTACTTGGAGGATGGGGCATAGAAGACCTGATCCCATGCCCCTAAATTCACTCCTAAGTTTAAAGAACACTACTTACAGCATCTTTCTGTGCCCAAATTAGCAGAGAAGCACATTTAAACAAAACAGAAATGTGCTTTAAGCAAACAAGCCCAAGGCTTGTAAGCCAAATTTTATCTTTTCTTAAACATAAGCAATCTCATGACCTTCAAAGGCCTTTTCCTAAGCAATGGAAATTTGAGGCTATAAAGGACAAATCTTGTTTGCAATAAAGAAATGGGAGGTAGGGAACTGATTTAAGGAGATAGGATGTGATCCAGTGAGTTAGTGGGAAAATAAAACAGTCTAGCCTCCCTTTATGGTTTAGTTTGAGCCTGTAGAGTCATCTCCATTTCAATTCCCCTCATTAAGGAGTTTTCTCATTCTCAGTTTCTCTCATTAAAGACATAAAATTTAAAAGGTGGCAACTAAGTGGAAGAAATTGTGTTTGTACAGTGAGTTGAAATCTAGCGGCCTCAAGTTTGGCCCTCAATTACATCCTCATGAAGATATTCCTAACTTTGGTACTAATTTTAAGTACAGACCGTATCAAAGTCATTTATCTGCAGCTCTTGGGATTTATCAAAAGAATGAAGGTAAAGTGGCAGGCTGAAGTGACCACTCTTGGTTTACTCATGTGTGTTATCACTGATCACTGGCAGAAATAAGCTTGAATTTTGTGCTACTGAATGAGGTCATCCTAGCACTGAGCTAGAAACAAAGCAGCAGCTGTTTCCAAAATTCCTCCATAGTACTATAAAATGATGTTGAAGTCAATAATAGTGAGTGAAACAGTAAAAGTCTTTTTTTTTTGTTGTATCTGTAAACAAAATCTTTATTTCTTGAAGAGATGAAAATGTTTATTTGCAAACCTTTTGCTCTCAACCAGCAGCCCATTATAAATTATGCAAATTGCCCCATCGTCCCATCTTCCACTCCAGCAGTGCAACCAGAGATTTCATTCCTCTCCTTCTGTTCCTCTACTGTGTAATCATCAACAGTAAGACACCTGCAGTTTAAGATTATATGTGACTAGTAAACCTGTCATTTTCTAAAAAAATGTCTGCGTAGTCACTTGTCATCTAGATTGAGTAGATTTACGTACATGTCTTTGAAAAAATTCCTCTTAACTCAGAAAGCGAACATGTGCTTTTTGCTGAAAATACCTCAGAAGCTTACAGACTCCCAGGAATACTTGCCTGCATATTCCTCTTGGAGGGGGTGGGGGGTGGGGATATTTTTCAGATCAAACAAAAGCTTGAAAATACTTACCCTTCTAAAATATTAATCAACCAGACAACAGGGGAGGTACCATCATATAACCTGCTTAGAGCTTCTAGCCTACTCAGACAAAGAAAAAACAGATGAAGGTGCTGAGAGAATTCTATTCAATGGCTGGAAAGCTACGGCTTATTCTAGAAATGCTTGGTCCTCCAATCTCTCTCAGTTAAAACAGTTAATTTATTTTCTTCTGCATTATATCCATATATTTTAAGCAGACATTAATTCCAAATATAAGGAGAAAAATGGCATTCTGAAATAATATTAAAGGTGAATTCTGCAAACTTTTTTAATGATCAGCCTAGCTTGGCTATTTCTCAATACCCTCCACTAACTCAAATAATAACTAAGAATGTAAGATTAAGTAAGTCTTTAGTCACAGTCAACATTGTTCTGCCTTTTGCCTCCAGAAAACCATAACTTACTATTCTTCAGAGACATATTTACTTTTGCTGTTAATGAATAGCTTTGTGTTATTTCCAGTTAAGTATTATGTATTGTCTACTTCTTCCAATTTTTATTTGCTACTTGGAACAACTGCAGTTTAACTCAGACTGGTACCTACATTTGCAGCACATCAGAATTTTTCAAGAACAGCCATTGTCATCTTTGAATAACACTGCTAACCAAAAAAACCCCTTCCTAAACAAAAAACACACCTGAAGCCCCTTCCAGTCATGGTTGATTTTAAAACCCTACTTACCATACAATCCATCTCCTGCATGAACTGAAGGACTGCTGTCCGTTCTGCCATTTAAGAGCAAGAGGCATATGCCAGACTGACAAGCAAATTATTCTTTCTAAGCCTTTCAATTTATGGAATTACTTTGAAGGGGGAGGAGGAGGGGGAGGGAAGCCTTTTTATCATGATCAATAAAGGGTTTCCCTGAAGGATTAAATTTTGCATACTTTACCCTCGCCGGATTAGTCTTCTCTGTGGTGTTTTTTATGTTCTGGGATTCCTATTTATTCATGCTACTAACTTGTATATTGTGGATTATACTGTTTATGTGCACAAGTGATACTCTCACTTCCCATTTCTCAATGGTGTGTGCAAATGCTTATGTTTGCAATGGCCCTTGTACAAATACTACTTGAAATTACATTTTGCCTCTTTTTCCTTCCCTTGCTTATTATCTTTCTGAAGAAAGAATAATAGTAATCTGTGGTCTGCAGTCACTAATTTTTATTAAAGCAAACTGGAATTCTCTTGTCTTCAGGTCTTACCAGCAGAAAAATTCATATACAGCATTGTATTGAAGAAGTACTTGTTTGTGCCTGGAAGTTTTTCTTTTTTTCCAGTTACATTAGTTGGCCTAGTGAATGCTATAACGTTTCAGTGTTACCACAGCCCCCCCAAAAGGGGCTCCTTTCAAATAAGAAAAATACTGCACTTAAGCTAGTGTAAACATTATCAACTGCTGTCTGAGTAAACCAAAACATGGCATGGTTTTTAGAACTTCTGTAACACCTGAGTCATTGACCCCTGAGCAGAAGATTTCAGGCTGGAGGAGACTGCTTGGTCCCCGGGGTCCCGGTGCAGAGGCTCAGCTTTTTCCACACCTGGGTGGCAGTGGCTGTCACAGCCTCTCTGTTCTGGGCAACCCCACCTGGGTTTGGGACCTCTGGGTACGGCCCCTTTATGGTACTTCTCTCTGGGTCACACATTGCACCTACTGGTCTGCTCTCTTCTTCCTCTGCCCTTGGAAAGAGAAGAGATGCCACTGAAGTTAATGCACTGCAAGTATTTGGTCCATTTTTCATGTCTACTCTTAAATAGCGGACAGAGTTTACAACAGTGTCCCGAAGGGGAAAAGGATCAGTCGTTGACTTCAGTGTCCCTTTTGGTCACTGCAGGACGGAGGTGGACAAAAGCACAAGCGTTATTTAGAGACCGTAACTACTACAAAAGCTACTGACACCAAGCTTTTCTTTAGTGCAGACCTGGTGAAATAAAGAACATATTTTTTTTAATAGTAAACTGTTTCTCCTTGTTTCTGAACCATGCAGTATGGATATTTTAGTTTGTGATGTTACTGACAGTTGCCACGGCTATTTGTATGGCAACATAGCTGGGGGGTTTTTTGAGGGTTTTGTTTCCACCATTTTAATGAGCCATTTAATGCGGTAACCAATTCAATATTTCTAGGAAGCCCACAGCCTGGTTTTCAGGCTTGGGAAAGGGGATACAAATGCCAGATACATTACATAAGGTTGTATATCACCTAAATTGTGAATACAGTGTCATATGTATAGACTCTGCCAGCTGCTGACTTGTTTTCACTGTTCACTACACATTTGGTCTGAATGAGACAGTCTCATTACTTTATGTTTACAAGCCTCTGTTTTGTAGCAGGTTGAAGTCAAGAACATAAAAAATAAAAATATATTACCTTACTTTGATTTGGACATACTGAAGATTGCTTTAAAGAGAAGCTCATTCTGTGTATGTAAAAATGCAGATTCAATATGGTTTTACTTTGTACCTACCCAAGTTTTAATACTGCTTTTATATTTTAAAACACAAAAGAGCTGTAGAAGTACAGGCCTTATGTAAAATTCATCGCAAATCTTCAAAATAGGTTTGATACGGCCAGTGACAAATGATGTCCCATAAAGCATTGCATGACTATTTTTAACATAGCTCTCATACATAATTTTTCCTGCATTGATTGCCCAGCAATGTGAACATGTTGAAATACAAGGCATTATAAATGACAGGCTTTCACATCTCCACTTAAATCTTTGCAGGACCCACACTCACTTGACTTCATATGAGAAGCAAATAAAAACAAGTGATGCTGACAACTGGAACCATCCCAGCAGCTTAGCTCTAGCCATCTATCTGTATTAATCACTGCTGCATATACATGGTCACTGGCTGCTAATTCAAAAGATCCCAACCATTTCACTTGCTTCACCTTCTTCACCCTTACTTTTCCTTTACTGGGCAGTAATTTCCCTTTCAGCTAAGATCCTAAACGTTGAACCCTCCTCACACCAATATCACCAATCATTGTGAACTCTACCCCTCAGGTCTAGTATTCTCACAATGCTTTTTTTCTTTCTTTCTTTTTTAAGCCAAAATTCCATTTCTCCATCACTTTCATAAAAGCACAGCTTTCTCTTACCTCCCGCCTCTCTAAAGTTGTTTACTTCTCCACCCTCCTCATTTTTCATCCAGTACCTCCACTTTTGTCCTTCACTGTAAGACAGATGATAAAAGGCCCGAGCATCAGCATGCATTGGCTTTCATTCCCAGTTTTGCCCACTCACTTTCTGCATCACAGGATTATCTGGGATCTGAGTAAAAGCTAGGATCCAGCTCCCCCAGGCAATGAACAGCCATATGAAAAGCAGGCCACACAAGAATCCATTTGCATGCACCATGCTGCAGCGCTGAGCACAGGTTGAGGGCTCTGCACAGTGGGATGCAGGGCCATTGTTGGTCCCAACCTGGTGCAAATGGGGACAGGGAAGGAGTCAAAGTAGAGCGGCTAGCAATGAGAACAGCAAGTACCTCTCCCAGAAAAGCTTGAGGTCCCCTTCCCAGTTCAGGTAACGTGTCTGCACAGCGCACAGGGTGGCTTTGCTGCAGCTTTGGCTGCATCCAAGGGCTGGAGGAGTTCACCATCCTTTGTGCCTTTGCTAGTCATGTTGCCAGCATCTGTTTACTCTTCTATAAAACGGAATAGTATCACACAGGATGCTGTGAGCCTCAGGGAAATAAGACACTTTTGATCCTGGGTGGAACGGGTAAGCACTTGGTGTCAGCTGTGTTTTCATTTCATACTTTGCACCTGCAAAGTTTTCATCCAGAATCACTGTCATTGTCATCCTGTTTGTGGATACTGGGAAGCGCCTCTTCAACCTTCCCAGTTATTTGCTTTGCAAAGGCAAATTAGAAAATATTGCCTCTTGCAAGCCCAAGCATTCAGCGCGGTCTCCCAACCCCCCGAAATGACTGAGTGGATCCAAGCCTCCTCCCTGCTGTGTAAACAAGGGGTACGAGCAAGGACAAGCAGGACGCTCACCTCCACCTACTCTCACTTGTACTTGGAGCCAACGCTGGCACCAAACACTGCTGCCCCTCGCTCCAAGGGGCACGGGCAGAATTCTGGGCAGCACGAACCGTGGGTGGCGGGGAGGGGGCCCAGCGCCAGAGCTCAACGCGGGCACCGAGCCGGACGGGTCCCCGCAGGGACCCAGCGGGCCAGCGCTCCCCTCCCCGGCCGCTCGCCCGGCCGGGGCACCCCGGGCTCCAAAGGCCGCGCCCGCCCTCGCACCCGGCC
>VYZV01025195.1:46126-69721 GCA_013401275.1 Pandion haliaetus
GGCGAGCGAGCGGGCGGGCGGGCGCGGCGGAGCTCCGGTGCGCGTTTCCTCGGCCCGCCGAATCGTTCCGCGTACTCCCGCGGCCCAGACCCTTCCCGGGCTCATTCTTAATGCCCTCGGCCCGACAAGCGCCGGAGTCGGGAAACTTCGCCGGAGTTGAAGGGCGAGAGCTGCTTCCGTCCCTTCCTCTGCCGGCCCGGGAAGGCCTGAGGCGGGGAGGGCGGGAAGCGGCGGCCGCGGCTAACGGCCACGCGTCGCCGTCCAGCGGGGCTGGGGCGGCGCCCAGAGTGGGCGGCCTGAGGCGAGAGGGCCGGCGCTTCGTGGCGGGGAGCGCAGGGCTGAGTACCGGGGCTTAGGGGGACACCGCTCCGGGCGGATAAGGGCGCTGAGGCGAGGCGGAGCCCGGCCCGCCCGAGTGCAGCCCCGGCCGAGGGCGCCGCTGGCGTGTGGAGGGGGAGCGGCGGCGGGAGGAGGGAGGAGACCGCGGCCGGGACAGCGGCGCCGGCGCAGGCAGGGCTCCTGCGGGGCGACCCGCGGCAGGTCAGGAGCTTGAGGTGATGAACTTCCTTTCTGGAAAAGCGTTTCACAGGATCGGATGATACTTGGAGGCAGAGTAACCCCCGAGCTCTGTCGGGCTTCACTGTGTGAGTGAAGCTACGCTGCTATTATTAGTGCTGATATTTAATATTTGTACAGTCATAACAAGTTAAATATTGGAACAACCTCTTCTCCAGTATTCCTCTCCCGTCAGTCCCTGAGGGTGGCTCCATGAAGGAACAAATGCCTCAGTCCAAAACTGGGACCTTCAAAGCCTGCCTTCATCTGCCTCTCCATCTGAAAGCACTCGCAGCCCTCTACGAGATGCTTCCAGCATTGCCCAAGCTTGACAAGGCTCAACAGCAAAGCTCCAGACTTGCCTGCGAGCCTTGTTGGGATCCTTACACCATGCATTTCCTCTGTGGCCTGAAGTGTGCTGTCCTTTACAAGACGCAGTTGCAGCAGACGCCCTGCTTTCTCCTGCCCTTGCACCAGTTTGGTGAGCTGTGGAGAGCAGTGCTGGTTCTGAGTGAGGGAGGTTCAGGTTCCCTCTGCCAAACGTGCTTCAGTGCTGTAGCCAAGCCACAGCCCAACAGTGGCCTTGGGCATTTGGCAACCCCTCTGCAGCAGGTCTTGTGTTGTGGTGAACTTGGTCCCAAGTTGAAGCATACAAGTCCTGTTGGTAAGGAAGTCAGATGAGCATTTTTTAGCCTAGCAAATGCATGAATGTATATATGATCTCTATGAAACTTGTAGGTATAATTCTTTTTTATTAGATGTGTCTGTTCTTAAGGATGGTGTCTTCTGTATGCTAGAGGCTTGTGATAACTCTTGAATGAGACAAATTTTTAGCCAGAGGTCACTTGCTTTTGGAAAATTGTGTTTTGCTTGTCTGCAATTCCCCAGCGCTTTATGCTGGATATGTTACTCGACATCCTCTGTTGTAATATGTTCTGTAGTGTTTAAAGGTTGTTGCTTTCTTTCTGCTGGGGGCTGTGTTTCAGTGATGGGTGAAGCGATGCTTCTAATAGGTAGTTCTGTATCAGTTTGTCAGGTACTTTGGGATTGTTATATGAAAGACTATGTAAGTGTCATTTATTATTATGAATGCCTCTCATGTTTTGGAATTTAACAGACGTAATATTTGCCATCATGTTATCATTATGACGTTCATTTTTTAAGTTGTAATCAAAGGTGGCAACAGTGGCATTCAGATGCTTAATTACATTTCACACAGGTGACCAGTGCTAACTTACTAAATTAATGCATGGCGGAGCAGGAACAAATGTCACTGCTTCCCTCTGTGGTTAGGGAGCCGTCAGCTTGCTCCTCACATATAAAAATCAGTATATAGTGAAGCATATGGCACCAGTGAGTTTATTAAAGGACTATGTCTCTGAACATTCTGTGGATTTTATTTCTTATTTCACTTGATGTAGATCTAAAATATTTTTTCCATCTTTCAAAAGTTGAAATACTGAACAAGGTTAATTTTTTTTAGTAAGCTGAAACCAGGGCTTCTTAAGGTTTCATGAAAACAGAGAAAGGAGACTTCTGCTTGCATCAGAGTGGCCACCTCTCTGGGAAGAGGAGTATTAGAAATCCATCTAGATTGTGGAAACCTAAGGTTCCAGTCCCTGGTTTGATTCAGAGCAGTTTTGAACTTAACGTCTTTTGTATTTCTGGAGAATACACAAGTCATTGCATTACCAGCTGTATTGGAAGGGAAAGGGAGTGTCCCATCCCCCTAGTTGTAAAAAGAAATTTAATCTTTTTCTGAAAACTGGTAGGATAGGTTTTCTGCTTTAACATCATTTTCTGGTCACAAATTAAAAAGTTTCCTTAGAATTTTCTAAGCAGTGGTCATGTCTTTTGGTCTGATAGTAATATGTATGTGGGTAATAATCCAAGAAAGGCATTTTATCCTAGCAATGGCTAGGATATGTTTCAGAAGTATTTAACTACTTGGGTAAGAAGAAGAAGAAAGTAAGAAGAAAGACCACCACCACCATACTCTCTTATATGACGGTTTTAAGTAAATCACAGTTTTTCAGTCGGATCTCAGAAGCATGTAGCTTCTCAGAGCAATGTCTCTTCTCAAAGACATTCTGAAACCGTAGTTTTGCATGGAGCCAAATCCACAGGGTTTCTCCTGAAGTAACTTCTGTGGAGGAGGGAGGACCAAGGAAGAGTAGTGTGTATGTTATCTGCTGAGGTACTCTTTTTCTGCTCTTTCAGGATCTCACCTCTTGCCTCAAAGAGTAAAAAGCGAATTGTTTCATCTTACAGTTGTCTTCGCCCTGTCTGGAGTCACTGTAGTGTATACAGTGAGGACTAGTCTCCAAATGAAAGAAATTTAACTCTTTCTTTGCTGTGATTTGTGTACCTTCTGGCAGATAGGTCATTTTCAGATGGGTCTGGAAATGTTCAACTGGTCTTACTGCTTGAACTCTTGTGGATTGTAAACTTTATTGCAGCACTAGGTTCTTTGTTACTCACTTCAGAGTGGGTAGCAAGGATTTAAAAAAAAACCCCAGATAATTAATAGTTCCCAGGACAAAGACACTGAGTTTGTATCTTCTTTCAGAACTACTGTGATACCACATTCAGACAAGACAAAACAGTGGCAGGGTTCTGTGTCCAGTTCTTGTTAAGACTGAAGATTTGGAAATACTTGGAAAGAAAGCAGAAGGATATGCAGGAGACCTGACAGCCTTGTCAGCTTGTGTGTGTTGGTTGTTCCTGCTGTTTCACTATTGTATCCAGCCAAGGGTAAGAACTTGGAACAACAAATGGACTGCTTCCATTTTCTGACACAGCCATAGAGAACAGTCAAGTGGAAACTGTGAAGGCTTTTCTCGGGGTATTTTTTTTTCCAGTGGGTTTTCAGATTGGTTGCAAGTTTGGGGATACAGTTTGCAGTAGTCGGGAACTAAATTTAGTTGTGTGCATCTGAGCCCATCTCTCACCAGTAAAGAAAGTGGTTTTCTGGAAGTGCCTGGTTACCCCAGTTGCTGCAGTCTACGATCTTGAATGAGGCACTAAAGCCCATCTCCATGCTGCTTTCCACTGTGCATAGCTTTACAGGTTTCAATGGATGGGTGACTGGTACATTCTGCTGCAAGCTGACCTTAGGGTTCATTCATCTGAATTTTTCTAGCTAGTAATGTCCAGTCTTGATCAGGAGGTAGTAATGAACATCACTCTTCCATTGCTTAGATTTGTGTGGTGGGAAGGGTGATGTCTGTTCTTTGGTGTCTTAGACCTCCATCCCTTTTCTATTTATGTCTGCATGTAAAGATCCATAGAGTGATTTGGTGTGGCTCTTGGTGCTGGTGCTGCACAAGTGAGTGATAATGCTCCATCCAACATGCTTACTGAAATGTTTAAGCTTATGTGAAAATATTGCAGCGTATATGACCTTAAGTAGAAAAACAATTTAAGTCAATGAGAATAACAGTAAGAGTAGAATTAGATGTATGCTTCTTTCAAATTTGAAATTTAGAGGGAATGAAGACTGGACATGCATTCCTGAAAAAGCACAGACTTTTTCCCTGTATCTTGTTCTAGCAAGAAAGAGAGTATGTGCTTGTAGCCCAGCACCCATGAGAAGCAAATATGATTCTGTTTAGGCTTAAGAATACAAATGTATGTATCAACATGTAGGACTCAGCCCATATTTGCATATAGCATAATGTGACTTCAGTTCTGATTTTTGGCCTAAACCCACTATATGTGCATGTAAAATATTAATTTAATGCTGGACCCTAGGGGAGAAATTTTATCTGACCTTTTATGAGGAGTAATTTTGGAAGCTGACCAAAATGTAAAATCCCCTGAAGTTCTTCTAAAGGATGTTGATGAAAAAACACTTATGGGGATGTTGGTCTCAGATCTCTCTGGGGAAGAGAAACTTCAATGTGACTTTGCTCGGAGAAGCCTAGATTTTGAGACTGTTATCTGCACAGAAATAAGGTATAATAAAAGTCTGACTATTCTGTTCACAACAGCTGAACTTCAACCAAATTAAAAAAAATGTGCAAAGTATTACATACTAAGTGGCTTAGATTCTACCTCTGGGGCAAATCACATGTGCATACGTGGTTGTGTGCAGATCCCATGTGCTTGCTTTGATCCCAAAGCTATGGCCACACTGTGAAATCAATATGAGAGGCTGCACTTTGTTCTGGTGTGGCTCTTTGACTGTAAGGAAGAAATCTGTTTTATTTATGTCTGGCTCAAAGCCTAGCTAGAGCAAGAATGTGACCCCCCAAACCATGTGAAGCTAGAAGGTCTATCTGTCTGCCACTAGCCGAGCAATGGAAGGAGTATGCAGTGAGAATTTTCACTTACCCTTTCAGGTGAACATTTAAAAGCTTTGCTTCTCACTTGCCCAGTTCCTCTCCCCAGAGTGTGCTTTTCGGAGGTTCTGAGGGCAGGGAATCAATATATTGGCCTTTGACGTATGTGTGATAATGTTTAAATTTCTCTTAAAATTTAAGTGACTTTGCTTTTAGGTCCTAGAACATTGCCAGTGCCACTCAAGCAACGTAACTACTGTGGTGTGTGTACATGCCTGTTTTGCTGGGACATCTCTTTATCATTGTAGGATTCTGTAAGACTTGGCTAAAGCTCTCCTAATTTTTTTCATAGCACATATTGTAACTTCATATAAAGTCTTACTTTTGGTATCCCTTCTCACTTCTATAGTGTAAAGGTTTTTTGGTTGCTCAAAGCATATATAGGAAATCTAGTGAAATACAATATTTAGCATTTCTTTTAGCTTGACTTCGTAAGGAAATACATGTTTCTGAATGGTTTGAGGACCAGAGGGATGTCGTTGAAGGCCACGGCATTAACCCACTGTTCTGAGCATCTCCAGAGCAGTGTGTTTCAGGAAAAAATGTGCAAAGGTAGGGATAGGTGATGCTTTTTAAATATTTCCCCCAAGAGTTCTCTAGGTTTTGAATCTGTTGGCCAATTTCTACCCAGTTGAGAGATTACACATATCTGAAATGGTGAGGTTCTTACTTGCATGAAAATACAGCCACCCAAAGATGGGAAACTGCAGGTGCCCCATTAAGGGAAGTGCTGCAACATAGGCTTGTATGGGGTTATACAGGAGTTCTTGTATGAGAGAGGCACTGTAAGTGTTCCCTTCCTCTCTGAGAAGAGGTTTAGTCAAGGCATGAAAAATCTCCTGAGTGACATCAATCCTTAGGACACAAAGCTTTGCCTCAGTGTTGATGCTCATGGAAGTACTAGCATGCCCTTGTCCCCTTAGTACACTTCCGCACTTGGCAAGGGGCCGTACTATGAAAAGCTGTTGTGATACTTGGTTTTTTTTTTTTTTAATTAACAGAGTATGAAGGTAGTGAAAAAAACCCCCACTGCCTCTGAATAGGTAAGATTATTTTCGTTGGCTCATTTTTCTGAGTTAGCTTGAAATTTAGCAAATCATGATAATATCATAGCTCCAGTTTGGGAGAGGAAAAAGACCAATGTCACTTCTGACCAACGTCAGTTCTGAAGACAAGGAGTAACAGTTATGACTTCAACGAGCATAATCTGTGTCACCTTCAGAGAAGCATATCTGCCTTTTCTGCAGAAGAGACGGGAGTTTGCCCAGAAACCTGCATTTTTTCATAGTACTTTTACCTCATTTCCAAATTCTGTTTCTTGCGCAAAATAACCCAAAAGCAGTATGAGATGCGGGTGAACTCGTGTAATACAGAGACAACTAGTGGTGCTGTGAGAGTAGCTGTGTAGGAGTATGGCATTGCAGGCTGTTGGACACCTTTGCAGACATTGACGCAGAGGGAATTGCTGGGATAAATGACAGGTAAGCCTGTATCTGTCCTGGAGCAGGTGCAAGTTCAGTCCTACTGCTGCTGTCACCCAGCCAGCTATGGTGACCTCTGCTCCACAGCCCTTGTAGCTGCACCTCCCTGATGCTGTGCGTGAGCAAAAAAGGCATGCTTATTGAAAGCAGTGTATGAGAGAGCTGGGTTTCAGGCATGTTTGTTCTGTAATTAGTGTTTGTGAATGAATTTTTGAAGACGGCAACATAGATCTGGCACCCATCTGTCAGAGAAGTTAGAAAACTTGCTTGTCTGGTGGGGAAGAGGAAGAACCGTGCTGGCAGTATTGATTTCCTTCCGCCCTCTAAACCTCTACAGAAATGGCAGAAGCATGGGGGAAGAGAGAAAGAAGTTCATTTTTTTTAATTCTTCCTGACATAGTCTACATGTGTTCTCCTACCCTCTGCCTCTCCTCTTCCTTTGTGTTGCTAACTTTTTCCCTCATCACAAAATGTTTACATGTGGGAAATCGTAAGATAACATAGACTAGCTAATGGTAATTTACTACAGATGTGTCATGCATTTCTAATTTGGGGCTTTTACATGGTCTGCAGAAGTTGCTCACAGTAGACTTGAATGCTCAAAGCATTTCCTCCATCTGTAAATACATAGCGAACCTGCACTATGTCACATTTCCTAGGTCTGCATGGTTATAAAGGAAAGACCCACTTACAATGCTCTCAATGGCAACTGTGTTTAACTTTTTCTGAATATAATAAAGACCTATTGAGACATTCTTTTTGCTTTTTTGTAAATCTTGTGTCACAGCAATCTGGATTTAGTGTCACTGTAATCTCACATTGTAATGTAATGGCAATAAAATTATTCCCATACAAGTCTAGAGAGAATCTGTGCTAATACCATTAAAATGTGCTTATCGAATCAAAACAAATGCGGCGTTAGCATGTGGAAGCTGTGTTTATGCAATTATAATGCTTCAGCAATACAAGATTACTGTAGGAAGCAACTACTACAAACCTAGGGAGACTTCCCATTACAAGACCATTAAAATGACACAATGACTGAAGCGCAAGTTTCAGATGGGAAAAGCGGAAACACAAATCTTGTCATCAGTATTCAGGCAAAACATCTATTGAACTCAGTGGAGTTTTTACTAGAGTCAGGAACGCAGTACCATGACCTTTTTAGCAGCAAGTCTCTTTTCTCTTAACAGTACCTCTAGGAAAAATATTTACTTCACCAGTATTTAGTAGTTGACTAATGGTGAGAGTCGTATTTTATGCACCATACAATTGGTGGTTGTAAAGATTTGTCTAGAGTTTTACAGAAATGTTAAGGTACTGTTTCAAGGCTGTTGTGAAATAATACAAGTTTGGGTTATATCTTAAAGCAATACTCATTTTGTTTTTGTCTGAATATGTAATTTTCAGGAAATACCATTTCTTTCTCTGTGTATACAGCACCTGGAGCAGAGAAGCCTTGGTCTATGCAGGAGCACCTTGGCAATACCACAGCATAAATTAGTCATTTCCAAACCCAAAATACCTCTTATTGCCAGATAAGGGCCTACCTATCTATCTTTTGTCATAGGAATTGACACCCTTCCTCCTCCCTTCAGACTGGGTTAAGATTCACACATCTTATGTAGGACCATCTAAAATATGCTTGTCTTGTCCAAGATTGTTTCTTGGCTTCCTCTGTAGTCCATGGAAGGAGGCCGGTACTACAGAAAGTGAATTGTCCTGTCCTATTACAAACATTCAAAATAGGCTGGATGAAGTTGCCTATGGATATGTCTTTCCATCTCCTCTATGAAAATAGTCTAGATTATTATTCTGTAGAAGACATATATAATTTTAGATGGCTAAATGAGGTGATATGAATTCAGTCCTTGGTGTATGAAAGAAGAAACTTTCTCAGAAGAAAGTTCTATGTAAAACAGGGCATGCAAGTCATTAGTAAAGCACACAAACATTGATTTGTGCAGTAATATATGCATGCTTAAATGAAGCAGTAGTCCTTATTCCATTTAAAAGCTGTTTGCCCCTAAAATCTGTTTTAAAGACAGTAATTAAATTCTGCTTCCATCAGGTGAATGTTACTAGGAATAATGCATTATTTTAGCATAATCTGGGCATGCTGTCTATGTAAATGACAGTAGGGAAGATATCAGGACAGTGGTTTTAAAAATAATTCCAGTCACAGGTTGTTGGCTGTCATTATTTTTCATAATTTTTTTATTAAAAGCAGTAGGTTTCTAAAACTGTGTTAGTAAGCAGGCACAGACATTAATATTAATCATATTTTTCATGCAGATAAAATTAGGACTACTTTAAATGCTGTTTGTGTCATTTTCCGTTTTTGTGATGCTTCTTATATTTTTAAAAATCCTTGGCCTCAATCAAAAGGTTCAATAGTAGGCATTGGTTCTGTAAACTCTGTATGTGTGCTATAATCTTTAATCTAGTCTAAAAATCAACAGATTGGTATCTGCTACAAGAGAAACCTGGCACTGGAACTGGTAATTTTAGATGTTTCCTGCTGTTAGAAGACAGCAGCCTCAGGGTATAAGAAGATCTCACATACACTACCATAGGTCTTTGCAGTAGGCAGGCCAGATTAGTTAAGGGTAATCTAAATTAACTGTGACAGAAAGGAACTAGTGTGAACAAATGTTGAAAGTCAACTTTTTATCAAAGTAGTAATCTGAGAGTGAGCAAAAATTCACATTCAATTAGAGTGGCCTTTTTGAGTAACTGCACTATTAAATAACTAAAAAACTGAAGTGGAAACTTGCTAAGGAAAAAGACTACAATCAATTTGTGTCAAGTTTTATCAAAAGAACGTCAATACTTATATATTTAATTGTATAACAAAATACTTATATAGGTTTGTTTTCCTAACTTAATAAATGGATTTGAAAATTGTCAATGAACATGGGGAAAAAAATCTGTCTCCAATGCAGAGAGTAGTTATCACTCTCTATGCTGTCAGGGTTCTACTGAATACCTGAGTGTAGATATTTAACATCAAAAAAAAGCAAAGGTAATGTAATTATCTTAGAATTATGTTAGTCTCTCTGCTGTGCATATAAGAATGACTCAGATCATTGAACTTTCTCCAAAATAGTGGGTTGCTCTGTAGAGCACCAGCTTTGTTCAAGGATGGAATTAATGACTGGGTTGGACAACTTAATTGAATTGTAGCTAGCAGCAGTTTCTGACTAAGACAGGTATTTTGCTTTTAATTATTTGCTCAAGAATAATATTTTCTGAAATCATGCACTTCTTAATTTATTTGGCAAAAAATAAATCATTATATTAATCAGCCAGCAGTCTGTTCTGTGAGAGTAATTCTTCTTCTGCTTTCTCAAAGAAGTCAACACACTAGTCTAGAAATGAAATTCATAAAAGAACAGTTCTTCCTAAGTCTGCTTTTACACAAAGCAAGCAAACATAGTCAGTCAGTCCTTTCTCTTTCTTATGGATGGCCAAGTTTTCATATTAAAAATAACTGCCAGCTCTACAGACTTCACTAGGCAGGTGATATCTGCCTTTTGCAGGGGCTGGGTCGCTTTCTTACATTGGTACTCCTGACCATGACTGCTTCTCGTGAGATGAAAGTATCCCCAAAGAGATCTCGACATTCTTGTGCCCTTTGATATGTAGAGTTCAGTGCCCTTCAGATTTCAGTTTTTCTGTCATCCTGGTAGATTAACTTTAGCAGTTAAAAGGAAAATGTCCTCCAAGGGCTTCACCAGTAGCAAACCCATGTTTGTGATATTACTCACTAAAACGGGGACAGAAATGGGAAAGACCTCTGTCTTTAATCAATAATGCATGCTCTAGTTAGTCCTGTCCTGTGGACATGATTAAACATGTATTTTGTTTCATAACTGATGATTTTGGTTGACTAGGGATTATAACTATATATATCCTCAAGCCTTTGCAACTAGCATCAGAAAGATCTAACATGAACTGGGTAGTCAGCTGTGTTTAACGTTAATATGGCACATAAACAAAAAAGACTACCCCCACTCACAAAAGAAAAAAATACCCCAAAACCCCAACGGGGAGAGCTGCAGCTAATTCTAACCTGCAGTGAGTCAGGCCAAACTTGCAGAGGGCAGATGCCTTTGACATGAACTAACTGCAGACAGTAGCCTCAATGTGTATCTTTGTCACCACTCATTTGAAGTTTTGAGAAATAACATTGTTTTGTTCACGTTAAAGGTGACGAAAAAAGTCTCTCAGAGGCTGAGCCATATAAAGTTAAGTGTTAGGTTAAGGTGTGTTTTTAACTGGTAAAGTATTTGGCCAATGAAGCTGATGGGAAAAGCACTTTGGCTTTTGCCTCGCTGTTTGGGGGCCACGCTGTATCTTTAGCGACTGTTGTCAGCCTTGGAGGAGTTGTCCTGGGCTGTTCCAGGCCTCCACAGCGCTGCTGGCAGGAGAACCTGAGACCCTGTTGAAGCCAAAGGAGCAGATGATCACCCCCATCCCTGTGTTCCTTCTACAGCGGGGCAGACAAGGTGCCTGAACTCGGACAGCTTCCTCGGCGTGCAAAGGGGACAAGTGAGTCTTGGAGGACACAGATAATTAAGCTGAATGTACCAGTAAGGAATAGTCAGCCTTGGTGCCAAGTATGTTCATCTGGTGGCTTAAGCTGACAAAATTTGACAGTTGCTGAAGAGCAGAGAATCCTAAATGAACATGCAGTGGTTGTTATTAAATAGGAAACATTTATCTTAATGTGATATTGACTATAGCACAATAAATGATCACAGTTTCCTTGTACTGGAATGTGATATTTTTACATTGCTAGAGTACTGACACCAGTGCAGTTGGGTAAAATAAATGCTTTAGTTTTCATATTGACCACTCTACTGGAAACAGCATTTGAAAACATTCCAGTGAAGACACAGAGTGTGTAGGTATGTGTGTGAGAGAAGGGGGGGAATTCAGAAATTGTGTAAGAAAAGTATGTTCTTTCTGAAATGTCTTTGTTTCCTTTCTTCTTCCTTGCCAGACTCTATTAGAATCTGATTACTTTTTTCCCTTTTGTTGAAGAAAAATGCCTTTCTTGAGAGGAAAAGCACAGACTGTCTTGGGCCCTGTGGAGCCAGACCGCCTTGGCTATACATTGACTCATGAACACTTGACTATGAACTACAGCGGCTCTTATTGTCCACCTTCTCCCGGCCAAGAGCCTCTGTCTGATGCGCCCATTGAGATGAAGAACTTGTTTTGGATTAAGCAAAATCCCTACAGCCATAAAGAAAACCTTCTTTTGTATCAGGAAACAGATGCTGTGAAGGAGGAGCTGTTGCATTTTAAAGCGGCAGGTGGTGGCACGATTGTGGAAAACACAACCACAGGAATTGGTCGGGATATGAATACTTTGAAGAAACTTGCTGAAGAAACTGGAGTCCATATTATTGCTGGGGCTGGGTTTTATGTGGATTCCACTCATTCTTCTCAAACACAGGCCATGACAGTGGAGCAGGTGAGTCCTAACCATTGCTTCAGTGTGTCTCTTCTATGAATTATCCCTGGGTGAATCAAAGTTGGAGAGAAATTCCAGCAAAATAGATAATATCTAGAAGTTCTCAACGTGAAAAAACTTGGGAACAGCATTAGTGTTTGTGTGTTATAGCTGGATCAGCACTACTTGCGTATGCTGGGATTATCTGTGAGCATTTGCAAATCTTAAGGTCCATTTTCTCTCAGGGGTTTGTTATAATGCAACAGTAAAAGTAAAATAAAGTACATCATGTGTGGGCATCTGGTACAACACCAATTATCCTGTTCTTTTTACAATTTTTAAGGAAGGAGTATATCCCTTCTGCCTTTTTTGTCTCTTTTTCTGGCTAATTGCTTCCCAATGAGATCACCCAGAATTCCTGTAAAAAGCATAAATAACTGCAATATTTATATGACAGTTGTAAATCATTGCTCTGCTCAGGCTGCTGTGTGTGTTATATCTCTCTTCTCTACCATTTGTCCAGACTTTTCAGGGCAGAGTCTACATCAGATTGTTTGTACGGTGCCTAAGACAATGTGTTAATAATGACTAAAGTCCCCAGATATTCCTGTAATAATAAATATTCATTCATCTTTTAATAAGAAAATGTGATGATAAGGAGAAGAGGGAACTCTCCAAGGCAGGAGGCTGTGAATGTATATGAACAGAGCTGAGAAAAAAATTTTAAAATCTGTCACAGTTTACAAATGAGTCAAATTAATTTTAAAAATCCATGGTCAAAACTTGAGCAGCACTGCCAACCACACTGGACCCAAGCTGGCCCAAGCTGTATGGAACCATACTACTTTTCCTAAATACTCTCCCATCACTTCAAATCTGATGCAAATAGATTTCTTGGGGCAAAGGTTTCCCTTCTGCATTTGGTGGACTGCTGGAGAAGCACAGATGTCCTGTACTCAGCAGGTAATCAATACTTAATCCAATCAAGATAGTTACTTAGAAAGGGTTGTGCAGTGCCTGATCCATGATAATTGGCGATTCCTCATTTGCCACTGAATTCGACATCATGATAAGTTTTCTGATTAGACAAAGGCAATTTGAGTATTTTGAGAGATGTTCTTCAGGAGAGGAGTGAACTCTGTATCTGGTTGTCTACAGAAATGGTTGGTAGACTAGTTATACATGAAGCAGAAGGTGTGTGATCATAGGACAAAGTGTTGGGCAGAAGCCTTTTCTAAGTTGTAATAGCTTGGACTGACTTGTGTGTTGAGTATTTACCAATATGTTGTATGAGGCTGTTGAGGAGACAAGGTGTGGAGTAGACATAAGTTACAGATTTATTTGAAAATTAGTTTGGGGTTTTTCAGTTTCCTGAATTTGCTTGCAAACCTTCCTTCTTCCTTTGCTCACTTTATTCTTCCTTAAAATCATGATTTCCTTTAACATTTAGGGCCAAAGAGTTAGAAGGTCATCATCAGTGCCACTTTGTGCTCTCGATTCTGAATGTATGCTTTAACATATATGGCCTATTCCGGAAAAGAAAAACTAAAGCTTTTGTAACAAAGTGCTTTTTTGGGGAGATTCTGATGCCTTTTTTGCCTATGAATATTTTAAAAGCAAGCTAATTTTGACCCAGTAAATTTATCAGCTGAGCTTTGTTCTTGTGGTTTTGAAGTCAGCGGAGCTCCTGTTGTTTTATGTTGGCATTCCCACAAGCAGGATTTGCCTTAAACTTGTGTCTTCAGGATCATTGCCAGAGTTTCTACCTTCTGTATCTGAATGACAAGGTTTCCTTATTCTCTGATCCCTTGTTTTGCAACAAAGCACATTGAATTGTTCCTGGAGCCACTTCAGGAGTGTGAGGCACAGGTTTAATGATAAACTAACTTTTTTTTTATTTTTAAATTAGTCTCAGCCTAAATCAGTGTTCAAATTATACGTAGACCAGCTTTCTTGGCAAATCTGGACAACTGTGTGAGTGGATACTGTCAAATTGATTTGCTTCTGTGTTTATTTTGGTCTCGGTGAATGGCTAGTATAACATTAGTTGACAGAAACTGGACTTTAGCTGCAGTGTTTTCACACACCCAGCTGTTAAGTTCAGAAGTATCTCGGGAGTATAACTAGCACAGTGTCCATAGGCCAAATTTGATACTATTTAATACAAATGGTATTAATAACCCAAAATCTCATTTTCCTGTTCTCTAGCTTACAGGCATTATTGTTGATGAGATACTCAATGGAGCAGATGGGACTAACATCAAGTGTGGTGTCGTGGGAGAAGTAGGTTGCTCCTGGCCTTTGACTCAGAGTGAACACAGAGTGCTTCAGGCAACAGCGCAGGCTCAGTCACAGCTTGGGTGCCCCATTATCATCCATCCTGGCAGGAACAGCGATGCACCTTTCCAGATTATCCGCATTCTGCAGGAAGCAGGGGCTGATGCTTCAAAAACAGTCATGTCTCACCTCGACAGGTAAGCAGACTATTCTTCTGTCCTTCCGGCAGTGTTGCCACAACTCACTGGGGTTTTGGGGAACTATGCTGCAAATACCTAGGTTTCGGTTGTGCACTGGGATCACGACATGAGGAATTATCTTCAAGTTTACTGACTTAAAAATAACTGCTTATATAGAGCTTGATCAGCTTCCAGCACTTCATTCAGGATCAGCTTTTAGATGCACATTGATAAAAAGATTTTGGGATTTTAAATGCTCTCTTTGAAGGTCTGGCAGTGAGATTAGGAATAGCTGTAGCCACATTTTTAAAAAATGCGAATTCCATTAATTCATATCCTTGCACAAATCCCTGTATTTACAAAGCATTGGACATTGAGCAGCTCTCACCAAATTGGGTGGGAAGCTTCTGGGCTTCCAGCATTTTTGAAAACTGGGCCACTTTTAAGGGCCTTACCAAAATCTCACAGAAGCTAATGGAGAACTCCTTGATTTGGCTGGATTCTGGATCAAAGCAGAAGGCAGATCTTTAACATTCTGCTGCCAGACAGAAGAAATATTGCTTAAAAAGAAAACAGTTGGGGTTTGGATAGTTCTTAGCATAGACCAGTGAGCTAAGTTTTAGTTTCCATGGAGAGGAATTGGGGTGATTTTTTCTCTTTCCAGTTTAGAAACACAGCCTCTATTACCAAATCAGTTTTGTGTGACCTTGTGTTGCTGATGTAAGCTGGAAAATGTCCAACCATTGATTACTTTGGCCAGTTGCTGAATAATGGAGACTGTTTGTGGTCATATGATTCTCAGCAATTGGATTGTTTGTCCTCAATGTGAGTGTAATACAGGCAAGAGCACTGTGCTCCAAATTTCTAACGGTTATAGGCTCTAAGAGTTTGCAAATCGAGCTACAGGTGTTTTGTATTCCCACAGAGCTCAATGTTTTCCTTGGGGATTTTTAGTAGCATAAAATTCCAAAATGCCATGAAATTTTATTTATATTTGATTATATATAAATGATATGGGCTTTCTTTATGTATTTACCTGCATTCCATTGTATCTATAGCTATATTTTTCTCTCCTTTTTAAAGAAAAACTGATTACTTAAATCTTTTTATGAAAGAGGATGGAGCAAGCTGCAGGTGTCACTACTTACATAGCCATTTTGATACAACATAAACATCCAGTTATGTTTTTTTGCCTTTCTGTGCTGTTGTAAATCATTGAATTCAGTGATTGGTGGAAAATAAGCAATATAAGTAGGAAAACAGTCAAGACAGAAGTGCAGTTTCACTAACCGCCACTGATGCACAATATGACATTTCCTTATACTCCTTCTATCATTACTTTCACACATTCGGGTTGGCATTTGCTATAACATAGACTTTAAACTACTGTGAAGTTTGGCTTTGCAATGCGCATTTAACATGTAAGTCTCCTCCAGTGAGAAGAATCCACGTGGGAGCATCCCAGTCCCTTAAATGTAAGATAAATTTGTACATAGCTCCATATTTCGTATCTGCTTTTGACATAGACAGAATGGTAGTTTTCAGGTGGATTTACAATCAAATGATAAAACTAAAATGCTGGCTACCATGTGTTACAATTTTTACCTTAGAACAAAAGGTAGCAAGTGTCCATAGTGAAACTATAGTGTAGATAAAGGCTGGGAAGCAAAAGCTATTGAGTCTTGACTTTGGCCATTTATTAGGGATTAAGGTTATAAAGGTATCTTGGTAGAGATCAACATTGATTCACTTGAGTAGCTTTTGTTAGAAGACTCACAGCAACAGTTATGAATACCTACTTGTTAATGGTTTGGTGGGTGTCCCTGCCATGATTTATGGATGAGGTTCAAACTACAGGATGCTTCCCTGTGTCCCATCTCCTCTTCCATGTGCTCAGGGCTGCTCAGGGACATGTGTTGCCCAAACACCTAATTCCAGCATAGACATTAGCAATTCAAGCTGGGAACTGCTGCTGCTGCTACATCCGTGTGGTTTACAAGGGGACCCAACAGCTGATGAAATTAAGCTCTCCTGCTCTTCGTTGGGACAGAGCACCCAAAAGCACAACACTAACAGTATTTTTAAAAAGAAATTGTTCTGACTGTGATTTTGAAATATATTGCTGGGTGTTTCTTTCTGCCTGCACAGTATTGAATACTCTTGGCTACCATCTCCCTGTGAACTGAGCAGGGCTGGATCTAAAATAACCTGTTCTCTTGCTCTGCACTTTGAAAACTCATTTGGTGATAAACGTTCAATCTCTGTAAACTGTAACATTTATTTAAAAATAACATTTTTTATTAATTACAGTTGGCAAGTCTTAGACTCCTGCTGATGGCACGCTTGTTTGAACAAGGGTTTTCTCTCTCTCAACCCATCTGTTCCTCCTACTTGGTCCTGTTGTTAAGTCATAATATTGAAATCGTGACATCAGTGTCATGGAGGCTTACAACAAATTAAATAACGCAGGTGATAAACTCAAAATAAACTTCATTCTAACCAAAACTGTTTACCAGGTGATAAACTGGAAATGAAGTTTGTTCTAATCAAAATCATTTAGCGCTTTGACAAACATTAGTAAACCACAGGTTCAAGATGTCAAATGGAGTTAATAATACACAACTGAGTTAAGAATTCTTAAGCTTTAGAAATGAGCGTCCAAAATGTGCAATCACTCACATCATACAAGATGAGGGCTCTCAACCTGCAGGAGTTACCTTGGGCAGCATCCCGGCCCACAGGGCGAGCCCCCGACTACAGACCTGCTCCTCCAAGGAGGACTAGCTCCATTTGCCCTTCAGTGGGGCTCCATTTATATCCCAGTTGAATCTGAGCTGTGGTCATACATGGTTAATGGTCGAGAAGTTTCTTTCGACCAAAGTGTTCCATTGGCTGAGGGCCTTGCCTTTGGACGGGAGCGTGTACGTGACTTACTGGGGAGAGCTGCGGTTCAATGGTCAGGAGGTTTCGAGGGGTTTTGGTCTTTACCGGGGTGGGGGGGGNGATGTAATTGTATAGGGTAAAATTACTTTGTGACATCAATATCTGCGATAATAAAAAAATCAAACTACTGCGCTTTTGGTTAACTGTGCTGTTCTTGTGGAAACTTATTTTTTCCTTAGATGAAAAAAATTGTGTTGTGGTTATAAAGATAAAATTATAATGTATCGCTTGAGTGGTTTTGTTTTCCTTTGGATAGCTTATACTCTTGGTAAATAAGTTTCAAAGAAACAAAAATATTCCAGAGAGCACTTACTTCAGTTGCCATTCTTTACCAAATGAGTGATGGGTTTTAGTAGCTTTGTTCCTTCACTTTTCAAATCTGCTGCAAAGCCCATGTCCCAGGTACTCACAGTGCCATTATATATTTTGGTGAGAGCGTTTCCTTAAGGCTTTCTGGCCAGATCCCAGTGCAAACAATGATATATTGCTGTTCTAATGACAATCCAGAAACAGCACTGTACAGAATAGAAACTAACGACAAAGTTGTGTATTACCGGTGTGTGATGGATGAAACAAGCCCTGGATGTAGCTGTCTCTTAACTCTGTTGGGAAAGTAAATCTGTCTTGTGTAAGTAATCTATTGTCTGGTTTTTTAAATGTCACTATGAATTAACCTCCTCCTTAAATGTCCTTCCTTGTTAGGTTGTCTGTTGAGAGGGTTAGTGATAACAAAAGTAAGTAACTCTCCTGTTTCCATTTAAAGATTATCATAAATGTTTTCATTATTTAATGGGGGAAGAGTTGGTTTTGTTTTGGTTTTTTTAATGCATGAAGTCCCAGATGAATGTGAGAAAGACAATGCTCTGTATCAGCTTAAGTTGCATGTGTCAAACAGGACTCCTGTTTTTCAAAAGGATGAATTTAATCTTAGATTACTAGTTTTGTTCCTTGCAAGTAGGAAATCACAAAATACCTATCCTCGCATCATGAGATTTTTTTTCTTCCTATTACAATGCTGACTTTTTGTTATATATGTTCTGTAGGACTATATTTGATACAAAGGAACTTCTGGAATTTGCTAAACTTGGATGTTATTTAGAGTATGACCTATTTGGTACAGAATTTCTTCATTACCAGTTCCATCCTGATATTGACATGCCGAGCGACAATGAAAGAATTGCAAGGTATCTGCTTCTATGCAGTTTAAGCTGTAGCATTGCCATTGACATATGAGTATTATTGGTACTTGTTTTAAGGCCATCACAGAGTGATTCTGCTTGCTGTTTAAAATTGTCTTTTTTCATACTAAAATAATGACTTTTTTTTTTCTGCTGCTGTCACACCTTTAGAGCAGCATGTATAACTTCTTCTATCTGCAAAGGAACATGTAGAATCACAGTGTTGTAGAAAGTTGCTTGAGAAGAAGTTCAAGAGCTTTTTTCACTTCAGTCTCCATCCTAATTCCAAGCTGATCTGGTTGAATTTTATCATTTACTACATTTATGTAGACTGTAAAAAAGGAAAGGCTGGAGATACTGGATTTATGTTAGGATTTGGCTTTTGTTTGAAACATAGTATTGGAAACCTAGTGCTGCTACTAAGCATTGTCTGAGCCTGTACATCGCCCCACAAATGTGCTAACCCAGCAAAACTCATTGCTTGTCTTGGGTGGATTCAATCCTGTGCTTCCATCCTGAAGACCAGACTTTTTTCTTCCAAGCACTTTATCCCCTCTTCTCCCCTTCTCCTTTTGCCCTTTGTCTCTTTTGAAGGATGAGATTCCTGTCTTCTCAGAAATCCCATGCTTCTCACACTCACAATGAAAATATTGGCCTCACTGGCAGGATACCTCTTCTCTGCTTCTCATCAGCACATACAGTCTCAGCTCAGCTGCACAGCAAATCTGTTGTGCTGTGCTAACACAAGGTATTGCCAAGGAGATGCATTCCTTCCAGAAACTGAGACAGGTAGGATCAGCTGGGAGTGGGCATCTCACTCCTTCCACTCTGTCCAGAGGTGTGATCCTCCTGTGCTGTTTGTCCACAGTGTCCATGTGCAGCGAAGTGGCAGGTTTCTGAGGGGTGGGGTGTCATCCTGGCTGTGTCTTTTTTCCTTTCAGAGTCACAAATAGTTCTTTCATTCTCCTTGATGAGAAAGATTTTACGATGCCTGATCACTAATGAAGTAACTTTCTAGCTTTCGCTTACATTTCAGACATAGCTTCCCTCCCCCTCATTGTCAGATTAACGTCAACACTAATATTCCCTGTTTTCAGGCTCTTCTCTTCTTAAGAAGGTGCTGTGGTTACTATTCCACTTATTGCCAAGTGTTTGCTGCTGCTTTTCACACTAGAAATCATTTCTCTGTCTTGACAAGGCTCTCAGTCTTGTACTCAGTATTTTAAACTGTTGCAATGAACCCACAGTTTTCATGTTTAGAATAGGTAAAGTTGCTCCCCTCCCGTGTGCCTCCTCCCCTCTCCTGTGCCATGGGAGGTCAGCACATACAGAAGCACTGTGAGGAATACATGTAGAAGACTGGACTATGCCTTGGTTAACAAGTGCTTGTTCAATTGTGGCAAAGTTTTCATTCCATCCATGATACTTGCTCAGCCACCGATGTCTTTCCTTAGACTCTCTGGCATTTGAGCATTTCTTGCAGCAGGCTGTTTATAGGAAGAAAATATGAGAAATTTGTCTTCTCATTGTATGGTGTGAATATGTGAGTTAGAAGTGCCATTAAATGGAAAAAACTGAATTTTTTCAGGGACAGTTTTTCTTTGAGTCAGAAGCAAGTACTAACTAGACTTACAGGAATGAGCAAAAACCAGCAATGAATATGGAATATAAAGGAGCATATGCCTCTCCAACCCATGAAATTAGTCCAAATATGAAAGGAGATGATTCTAAGAAGATGTTTGGTCAGCAAAGAACTTAGTCCTTCCAGTGTCATTACTCTTACTCTCTGGTTGGCTTATAGTCTCTCTGTATTTCTACAGTATACATACTATTGTGTACTATATGGCACTATTTACGGTGGTGTTTTGAAAGATGCTAATATTTTACCAGGTTCTCACTTGCCTTCTCCTGCTGCCTATATTGATTTGACCTAGCTACATGTATCTCCTCATAACTAACTGTAATAAAAAATGACAGTAAGGGCTCTCAGATACGGTGTGGTTACTTATAAAACTAGTATTTGCTTTCTTGCTGATCAACACACAGTCAGGAAGGTAAGATTTAGGATTTCACAGTGCTGGCAAATGATGGAATTGGGTGGCTTCATGAGGAATGAGCACTTTCCAGGTCTGGTCTATCCATCTCTGCCACTTTAATGCTGCAATCTACTGCCAAACTAAACTGAAGCTTAGTGGGAAAGTTAACAGTCATGCAACACAGGAGTTTAGACATTGACCGAATAAATTCTAAAAAATGAGCTGAACAAGGGATTAAGGTTACCAGAGTGAAATGTGGAACAGAAGGACTTGTTGCAGCAGACTTGCTACAAGGGAGTGACTAGAAGGATCACTTCTTTTTCCAAGCTGACTTCTTGTCATTTTGCCAAGCCTGTTTAGCTGGGCTGCTGTAGTAACTCCTGGTTATATTCCTGGCATATGCTAGCACTGTGCAATGCCTGTCTTATTTATCTTCTTCTTTAATGAACATCTTTGAAACGTGTTTGGATGATAACTGTCTATATGGAATATGATGCTGACAACTTCAAATTTTTATTACCCTGGGTTGCGAAATGAGAATTAAATAAAGATGTGGAAATATTTGTGTAATTGAGCCAGGCTTCTTAACAGACACAGAGTCTGGTCATGAACAAATGTAATGGCACTAGCTTTGTGACAGCAAGAACTAACCTGCTGAAAAGGAGTTTATGTAGGAAATTACTACTTACTCACGTATATAAAACCTGTGTCCCATGCTTGGTGATGCTGAAGCTCTTGCATTTCTCCGTGGACTTAATGGGACTGGGAATGCAAAGTCATGTGCCAGCTGGAAAGTTTTCCTTCTCCACTTTGAGATGTGTGGTAGTATGTTTTCGGAGGTTGTTTTTTTCATTCAATAAAGTATGTGTTTTGATTTCAATTAAATATAAGGAATATGTCTTCTGAGTACCTAAAAATAAGTATTTTCAGTTATAACACAGTACAGTAATGTAAAAAACGTAAATCCTGCTCAGTTCTGTGCTGTTGCAGAGTGAGAACCTTTCACTGACGGATATGCTTTTTACTTTGGCAGGATTCGTATGCTGATCGATGAAGGCTATGAAGACAGAATTCTGATCGCTCATGATGTGCACACTAAGAATAGGTTGATGAAATATGGAGGTCATGGATATTCACATATCCTTAAAAATATAGTTCCTAAAATGCTAATTAGAGGCATATCCCAAGATAAAATTGATAAAATACTCCTAGCAAATCCAAAGCGGTGGTTGACTTTTAAGTAGGAATGATGAATAAATATTCCTATTTTATAGGGAAGCTTGATAAAATTCAGATTTGTTTCAGGAGAGCACTCATTTTAAAACTTGGTTCTTTTCAGAGAAACTGGAAGTTATTAATTAGATGCAAACAAACTGATTATGACTTTTCTTTTTAATTAGAACAACAAGATTATGTATTCTCCCTGCATTTTCTCCCTTCTAAAAGTCTGTTCATGAATGATTTACTGGGTATGAGGCTACCTGCAAAATCTTTTCAATTGAAATTTCAAATTTTTTTCTAGAGAGTAATCTAACAGTATTATTAAATGTTACCCAAAAATATTTTTGAAGATGCATCATCTGGACTTTGAAGGAAATTACCGTTTTCAGTTAAATTCCCCTTCTCCAGGGCAGGGGGTGATTTTAATCCTTGTAATATTGACAATCTTCTAATTATCCTTAGATTCTTTAAATAATGCTTTATAAAAGGCCTAGGATTTTTAAATAGCTTCTGTAGACCACAGAAGGCAAAAGGAATCTCAAATAACTCCAAAAAGATGTTGTTTCTTTCTAGTTTAACAATTTATGTATTTTTAACTGAAAGTGTAAAAAATACATGGAAAAATACATTTTTGAATAAAGCAATTTGATGACCTCTTAAACTGTGTGTAGTATTATTACGGATGTCTTTTTTTCAATTACTTTTTTATCCTGAACTTTTGGCATCTCACAGCGATCATATGAAACTTCATGCAGAGCAGCTTCTTTTTGTAAATATTTAACACCAAAAGTCAAAATAAATTACATAATACAGTTTTAATGAGTTGTAATAGTTATAACAAAGGTTGTGATATAAGTCTTTACAAATCAGTATTATCAAGATATGATGAAAAAGGAAGAAATGTTTGCCTTATATGTGTTTTTCACATAAAGTGTATTCTTTGCTCTTGTCTAACCAGGGCAGGTGATTTATCCAAAAAATGGTCTTATCCAGCAGTAGTGGTAGCCCAATTTCAAAAGCTTCTTCAAATTTGACCATATACGCCTTGTAGTGTTGAGCTTTTCCAATAAATACCTTAGTAAATATTCATTGCTAGTTGTAAGTGATCTCTAGTTTGGAACGTTGCTGTTTGATACTACGTAGAAAATCTCTAGCTACACTGCTGTCGTGAGTGCACTAACTAATAAAAGCAACAGTGGAACGAACAGACATGAAGTCAGTTACACATCTGTTATTAAAATACATTACCTCGTAGAAAAAAAACAGGAGTAATCACTACAATGTACAGATATAGGTCGGCACTTTGTCATAAAGTAAAAGCGTTAACCATTCTGGTGAGATAATACACAGGCAACTGGCAGCACAATGTCCCTTTATAAATCCTAGATGAGTTAGACTGGCAATCCTCTCAGTCAGCCTAGACTAACTCGGCATTTATTTCGAATTGGACGACTCAAAACAGAAACAGAAGGAGTACATGTTCTGTTTAAGAAAAGCTTCACTCATTAAACGAGATTTTTAGGGAGATTGGTAAAATCTTCAGACTTTTGCTGAGCAGCCAGCACTGAAGAGCTCTTGTGTCACAGTGGCAGACACTTTTGACATTTTAGTGCAGATACATCTGAGTTTGCACCCCTTAATACATTAGACAAGGTTGCTTGTGGCAAAGTACATGAAATAGAAATGCTAGGGGTAGCCTCTATTGCTCTTTTAACAATTTATAGAAACGTTACCTTGAGTTTGCCAAAATATTAAATAACATAATCAACTGTGCTAAGGAGCTAGTTAATTATCTTGCTAAAATTTAGGTTTAGAATGAAATCTGCAAGTTTTTTAACCTGAGAGAAATAGACAGCCTCCCCTCCCAAAAACAAAACAAAGAATAAATCCATTCTCTGAATAAAAATATTCTGTGGAC
>VYZV01025196.1:1207-16207 GCA_013401275.1 Pandion haliaetus
ACACACTGGTGGTGAACACTCCTTCCAAATGCACATTCTCACTTTTTCGTGTGTGTGAGCATTCTTCTTTGTGGTCTCCCAGGGAACCTGAGAGAGGATTTTCATTACCCACCCTCACAAAGTCCTCCCTCCCCACCAGGATATTATCCACTTGATTCACTAGTTAAGGTCAACATAACCTTGAGGAAGTTACCATAGTAAAGCCATATACATTTGTCTATAACAGGAAGAATAGCCCAGCACTCTGCAGAAACAGGGGTTTGCTTTGAGGAACTTGGAGACCTGAATCAGGTGAGGTCTCATGAAGTGCCAGGCCAATTTAAACCCACAGCTGATCTGTGTCCACTGGCACAGAGGGCCACCAAAGGAAAGCAGGGGGAAGTCATTACATAATGGTGGAAAGGAGGGACTGTCCATAGTAGTTCAGCCTTCCAGTTTAAAAAGTCAAAATAAGCTTGCCAAATGGTATTTATCTTTTTGCACCCTGTCTAATGTTGACTTTCCTCTGTCTGCCTCCTCCCTCAAGTTCCACTGGTTACATCCTTTTCTTAATACACTAAAGTAATAAAATTGTAAAAATACCTTAGTTTCACCTATTGAGCACTCTTAGATCTCATAGTCCATAGCTCCTTTAATGAAGTCCTCAGGCAGCATTTCCCTGTATCCTTATCTGAGTTTGGTAATAAAGCATATCTTAAGCCAACCTCCTTTTACAATATATGAACTAGAGCTGGGCAAGCTTTTCATAGCAAATGTTTTATTTAGTGGATTAAGCCTTTTGTTCTCTTTGTGAATTATTATGGACAAACTTTGACTTTAATTCATCTGGTTGTTATTCACAATTGTTCAAATAACTGTGTCAGTGAACATATTTCAGCTGTTTAGATTGTTCTCAAGTGATTCACTTCAGTTCTTTCTTTTGCTATTTGTTACATGCTATTTACTGTTCAAGGGCTGTATTTGGTTTTACCCACCCCACCTGGTGGCAATATTACCTGATCCTGGCATCACTGGAAGGTCTATGTAGAGAAGCAAAATCAAAGAGATTTTGTAATGCTCTCTTTTCCTACTGTTCTCTGTTCACAACACACATTTCTTAGAAAATTTTTTACAAATTTATAGTAAGTAGCTGCGATGAGGCCTATTTTCCACAAATAGCCTTTCAGTAAAAGTAATTAGATATCACCATGTTAATGGAAATCTTTAAAAGGTCTGAGAATACCGTCTAATTGGACTGGCGGCTTCAGTCAAATATCTAAGAATCTACCTAGAAGTAACAAGGCAATGGGATACCAGACTTCATTAGTTCTGTACCTCACTGAGCTCCTTCTTTTGTTGAAATGAGCATTTCTAAATATTTTTGTACAGTATTCACCTAGCTTTAATGTGAACTAAGTAGCACACACATCTTCAGATTATCCAGTATAACTGCAGAAATACACGCTATGTTCCTGCAAGTATGAATCCAGAGACAGAATACATCTCACTAAATCTATTTCAGATTATTTTGATTTTTGTACTTCAAATAATAATATATTGTTCATATAATAATAGATCATGCATCTTTTTTTTGCATTTAAAGAGTTTCCCAGAAACTGTAAAAATTTTATCTAAACCTAGATTTGATGTGCAGCAAAATTAGAGTGTACCAGTTCAGGATTTAGTTCTGATCCGTATCATCTGTATTATGTGCCTCATGGCTCTGAAAATACAGTTTCTGTAATGGTTTTCTCCACACATGCACAAACAAAAGCAATACATATTTGTTAACAAGAAAATAAAGTAAAAGAACTACAATGTGCCAAATTCTATCTGGAAGTCAACACTGGAGCTGCAGGCACTTTAAAGGAGACATTAGCCTCTCAGTTCTCACATTTGAACAGAATATTTGGTAAACTTTTTCTAGGACTCAAAGCTTTTGTTTAGAACACTAATGAACTGTGATTCAGTGAACCCGGTAAAAATACTTTACCAAAATCTCCTCAGGTGTGGCAAATATTTGAACCTGTCTCCTCTATCAGAACCTACATTTGAACCTGTCTCCTCTATCATAGTTCACTTTCTGACTGTGTTTTGTGTTCGTGTAGTTTCCTTTCAATCTGTTAAATTTATCAGTCATGAGAATAAGTTCTTCATATTTCTGCTGTAAAAATTTTAGCTTTAACATTTACTGCATTTTTGCAATTTATCATTCTTTCTACCCTACTATAGCATGAGCTCTTCAATTTGCTTAAGTAAATATTGGCAGCAAATCAAAGAAAGTGCTGTAAGTCCGTGGAACACAAATTTAAATTAACTATGGAAAGCATGCCAGGGATAGCCATGATGTTAAATGTGTTAGGCTCACTAATTTTCCTATGTGGTATATTCTTCCCTGACTATATGCACACAAAGGGGAAAACGCAACCTATGAATGTTATATTGTCTAGTTCCTACAATGTCTTCAGAAATACTCTATTCATTTCCTTTCAAGGGTCATTACAGCACTATTTAGACAGAGCTGGCAACCTGACTAATGACATTTGTTAATCTTAGTATCACATTTCTTTAATATTTTCATTAGTTACATTTTTCTCTTAGGTCTATATTTTCTGGAGTTGTACGATAGCTTTCCATTATGCTTCTTTGGTTACCAGGATCTCCAGCAGGGCACCAGAAAATAGTACTATAAAAGACAATTGGGACCCTGCCTGTGAACTTGTCTGGACTTGCATACATCCACCAAAGGATATTTCCACCAAAGACTGGCTTGCAACATGCTAGGCACAAGCTGTGTTTAATTCAGCAGCAGTGTGGTCAGGACCCTATTAAGCTCCCTGTGGAGTTACTCTGGATTTATACCAGTGTGATTGTGATTAAGATTTAACTCAGACTGCGGGACCTAGCTGTAAAAATTTCTCTCCCTCCAATTTCCAGTGTCTGAAGAGTTCAGTCTTCTCAAACACTTATCTTCTTTTCCATAAATTGCATGTAAACTACATGCAGGTACCCCAGAGCATACGAACACATTTAATACTCAAGACTCCAGTGTTGGCCTAAAGGAATTGTAATAAATAATGGAAAACCCATGACTTACAAAAAAAAAAAAAAAAACCCACACCACCAAACTGTAATAATCCATGATTCACATTTTCCATCAGAACTAGACAGAAAATACAGCCTTGCTGCAGGTGCACTTTTGCAGATATTGTCATTTCTTGCCTGGAAAGCAATCACAATTCATCATAATGATTATAAAATGCATGATTATATAAAACTCCATTTTACATTCATAGGACAACTTTGCTTTTGCAGCTCACCTTTCATTGGTTTTCCCATGATGGATATAGCACGGACATTTGTAAAAACAAATAATAAAAGTAAATTTAAAACTATATTAAAACTAATAACCTGCCTTCACATTCATACAGGAGCTTGGTGCTTGGGTGGTAGGCATAGAAAACAGCTCACGTGCTGGTCTCAACAAAGCAAATCCTCCCAGTTTTTCTCCTGGACAAAACTTTTTTTCCCCCCTTGGTTTCTGGATAAATGTAGCCTGTGGTAAAGTCAGCAAGCACCAGCCAAGGCTGCCCCACTCCGCTTCTTTGTGAAAATGTTCCCCTCATTGAGATATCTGCCCATCTCAGCCACCCTTGTTCCCCTCCCGTTCCTGCCTGCAAACACAGCAGCTTCTCCTCCCTCTTCTCTGCCCCTCGTCCTACACTAGCTATGTCTTATCTCTAGGCACAAATCTTTGCCCCTCTTTGTCCCATAAGAACCCCAAAATATTGCCAGGTCTCAAGGCTGGGAGGTGACACACCAAAGATATGAGGTGGACATCAGTGGGTGCCCTGAGTGGGTGCCACAGGAGGTGAAGATGATGACCGGGATGTGAATAGCCAGTGGGTGCAGGAAGAGGACGCGAGCTCAGTGGTGCCAGGGACCTGTGGGTAAGGAGGTACAGAACCCAAAGAGTGCAAGGTGGGGACAAGGCAGGCTAGGGGCAGGGCCCTGAATTCAGGGGACACAAAAAGAGGGAGTAATTCAGTACCTATGGCCAGGAAGGTACTTGGGAAAAGGAAGAAAAGGAAAGAAGGAAGAAATTGGTGGGGAAGAAAAAAGACGAAGTAAAAATCAAGACTACAGATACACAGGTATCCTAGGAGTATTTTAGCTGCCTGGAAACCACTTGCAAACAAAGGATACAGCTCTTGAACCTGGTCAATACCCACCCCAAAATGTTTTACCTTTATGAAATTAGTATCTCTTGAGGCAAGTTATTTTCTTTCCTAGACATCTGTTCAGCTCACTACCTTTTGCTTCAGTGGCTCTGCCCAGCATTTGCCAAAGCGCCGAGTGAAAGATCATTGCTCATCATGTGATCCACACAGAGGAGCTGTAGCTAAAAATATTTTATTAAGCTAATGATCCAATGCCATTCTTTTCCTCAGTCTTGGACTACATTGCATTTATTTATCCCTTTGCCAACTCCAGTCTAGATTCCTACCATACACTGTGCCAGGGCCAACTGGAGAGGCCTCACAGAAGCCTGGGGGAAGAAGATGGATGCCTGTTTCAGGGTGGACTTCAGCAGTACCCACAGAATGAGTAGGTGGTTATGCCCTGCAGGTAACCAATAGTTACAACTTGGATTGTCTACAAATAAAAATAGTATGGAGCTGGACCTTCTCTCAGATGTATTCCCCAAATAAATGGTAGAAAGAAAAGAGATTCATTAATCCCAACCCATTGAGATAAACAGGAATAGCTGAACTCTAGTCTTGGGCAAGCAAGATTCGCTAAGCCAGGCAACTTTGTGGTTCTGAAAAAACAAGAAGCAAGGACTGAATGCCGAAAGCCTCGGTGCCTGAATTGCAGGTGCTGAAATAGAAACAACCCCTCCGCAGCTAGGCTTCCCACGTGTGTAGTCAGAAATCCCAGGAAGGGATCCCAACACCTGCAGCACCAAGGGGACATATATCTAGAGCTAGCTAACATGAAACATGGGCAGCAATAGGGTGTCAGCAGCCTTCTTTCACCCCACAGCTGAAGCTCCTTTCTTTGTGCTGCAGAGTACCCTTCTCCTCAAGATGAAGAGCTCCACAGTCGTTCCTGAAGCCCTTCTTTCATAAACTAGCTACAGATCATTATGGTCTTTAAAAAGCTGGTGTAAAGACATCCTACCATCAGTGTTTTTATACAGTATCCTACCGGATAGAGCACTTCAACAGTTCTTTCCTCTGCCTGAAAAGTTCAAGTTCCCTGCCCTAACCACAAGACATCCTTCCAGGCTCTCAGGTGGAAATCATACAAGCATAGCTGCGTATCCTGCTGGGATGCTCACCTGGAAAAAGTGGGACTCATGTTCCAGCCAGTGCTCCAAGGCCTACAGAGATGTTTTCCTATCCATTAATTAAAGAAAAAATCATTCTAAACACTCTTGGGGAAGTATGTCCCTAAAAACACCACAAAGATAATTCTATTAAATGTAACAACTAACAAGCATTAAATGGTAGCAACTGAGTCTCAGTTTCTTTTTTGCACCACAGGAGGAACTGAGAACACCTCTCCAAACAAGAGAGACTAAATCCTTTTCCTGAAATGGGTGGGAAAAATAGTTCTGGATTTTTTTGAGCAAGGAGTGGAACTGAACCTGGATTTTCCACATCCTTGGTAAGGGCATTAATCTCTAGGTTTTGGGAGTGAAGCATTGTTAAAGAAGATACAGCCACAACCTGTGAAAGACAGGAGGCTCTTTTGCAACCTTTTCAGGATTTATTGATGTTGTCCCTGAGAGCTGGGTTCCGAGAACATCTAGAAGATCTTTCCTATTTGGCGACCTAGTTCTAGATTCCCAGCTGGTTTAGATGCTAGGACTCAGATGGTTATGAGCCTGCCTAGCAGCAGAACTGCAGGCAACTGAGGAAATATGAGATTAAAAGAATAATTAGGCACCATTTGCAAAATCCCCAAAACTCCGGCCTTGATGCTGCTGCCTCCCTGAGGTGCTTAAAACCCATCTAAGTTTTAGGTACCTAAATCTAACTAGAGTGTGAACTTCAGCTGCAGAAGTCCTGATTTGTTTATGTTATTAAGAAACGCTGATACTCAGTTGAGTGAGGGTGATGAGCTCTGTCTTGCTCACAGTAAGATAATTCATGTCAGTGCTCACAGGCAGCCATTATGTAAGGACTGGGTGGGTGACTTTACCCAACAACAGGAAAACACGTACTGCCTCATCCTAGCTACCAGCAAGTGTGTTTGGGAGACCTGTCTAGTTTCCATGTTTCATAGAATTATTATTAGGATTGCCTCTACAGAGACACATATTATGTTTGCAACTCCCCTTAATCAGAAAAGAGAAAATTAGATTAGTTCCATAAGGGTTATAACTGTTCATTTCTCTTCACGCTGCTTTTCTGGGTCATGATTTAGATGAAATTTCAGTAAATTTGTGTTCTTTTTTAGACTTTTTCAGACTACTGGTAAACCCACAGAAGCCAAGAAGAAAAAAGGAAGTCTACAAAAAGTATATACTCTAGAGAAAACACTACCATCATCAATAAAAAAACAAACAAGAAAAATATTAATTCATTTGGAATCAGAATATTCATTTAAAGAGTTTCAAAACAACAACTTGCTCTTTCCCAGACACAAGCAATTTCCAAAATGTAAAACACGTTTGGAAGGCGTCATTCACTTTCGGTGGCATTAGACACAGAGAGCAAGGAGCAGTGGGGTAAAATCAAAATTGACATAGATCAGGAGCACTTAGAACTTGCTATCTATAGAAATGTGTGCTTTATTTCCATCACAGATTAATGAAACACCTCACAAATGTTGTGCATTTGTGGAGAGCATGCGGGTCTGTAGGCAGCATACATATTACATAGTGTGCACTACTCCTGTGCATTGCTTTCGAGCATCATCACCAGAGGCTTTTTAAGACTCTACAGCCATGGAATTAGCTGTGGTATTGCCAGCCAGCTGTGTATCCTCCATGGACTTTGGAACAAGCTATAAAAGTAAAAAGAAAAACATACTTTGCCAGCTCCTCACAAAACAGAGCCAGCACTTTAAAACCAAGTGGGTCCTTTTCCGCCCGGCAAATCTTGAGGTCGGCCTCACAGGTCACCATTCAGGATTACGTCAGGGACCAACCGGTTGGGTTCAGCCAGGCTCGGGTTGGTCTGGCAGGCTGCGTGAAGCGAACAGAAGCCAGACCAAGACAAAAAGTTGAGGGAGTGGGATAGGAGGAAATGAAGAAGACTGTTCCAGAGGCTTTTAAATTACGATGGCCATGTTGTTGCAATACTATTGGAAAACTAAATTAATTGCTCCCTTCCTTAGCCCCCTCCTGCTGTGGCTGTATTTCTTTTAGCTAAGGGCCTGAGTCAGTAAAGATGCATCCAATTTCCATGCTGTCCAAATGCTTGTAATCACTGCAGAAGCCAGACAGAGATTTCAGTAAACTGAGCTTTCATGGTAAACAAAGCTGTTCATTAGGTGGCTCTTGGCCTTCAAAGTTTTCGAGACAACAGAACTACTGGGACAAGGTCACAAATTTACCCTGGAAAGGGCTGATTTCTACAAAATTTTTCTCACCTGTTTTCTTAAAAGCAGAGGACTTTAAAGAGTTTCTGTTCAGGAACCAAAAAGCTGAGGCACCTTGACTCTACAGTCACTACTGAAAAAAAGCAGAATATCTTTATTATGTTTTAGTTCACAGTTACATTACTGGAAAGCCAAAGATTTTCTAGGCACTGTAAAACCACATAATAAAAGCAGTGCACATTTTCTGTAAAGCCAGGGGCTCTGTTACTTCACAATCCATAATACAATTTGCAAGGATGCAGCTACATGGAAACCTATTTTTTTAGTACACCACAGTAAAAATCATCTAAACTTTGCACAATGTTTGAGATTCACCTGGCACAGGTTGCCAGAATCTCACTGATAGCATTTCAAGAAAACACTACTCATTACAGATTAGATCTGTCACCCTTTCTTGAGTTGTTCTGTAGCCATCAAACACCCCATGAGTGCAATGACAGCCATGTAAGCTAGCAAGTTCCCTGTACAACACAAAGAACTATGTTAAAAGAATTTGAAATTGCAGAGCATGACAAGTTGTGAATTTCATGGTGGATTCCCCTTCCCTTTGTTTGCCCTTCTTCTCCCCTTAAACACCCAATGTGTCTGTTTAAAGACTGAGAGTTGTTTTCTGTTTTACGTTTTGTTTCTTCTTACTTTACTCATGTAATTCATTGCAGACTTCAGGACAGTAACCTCTGTAGAATTTGCTAGTGGCCCACAGAGCTAGCATAAAATAAAAAGTTACAAGTCCACATAACCTTAATTTTATGGTTATAAGCTATATTTACTGCTATATCATAAGTTTGAAAAGACTGCTAAGTGTTCAGGGTGGGAATGCAGGGAATTTCTCTTAAATTAGTTTTATGGAGAAATGTGTTGTTAAACTGTAGGAAAGGTTACGGTCCTTTCAAGTCCGCCAGAGCAGAATGCCTGTTAGGCGTTTTTAGAGTATTTATAAAATACCCCAACCACACCCGCAGTATCGTTCATTGAAATTCAAATTCAGGACCTTTGTTCTGTTCAAGTCCGTTTGGTTTTAACACTGTAAACTAACCTGAGTGAGAATGCTATCAAAAGTCAAGGTGGGAGAATTTGCTTTTTAACTCTCGCTCACCTGCACTTTTTTAATTTTGCAAGTGTTTCTCACTGCAGCACATAAATATGGTACAGCCCAGTGAGTGTACAATGTACTAAGCTGAGACTTCATCAGCGGGAGAGATGGGAGTGCTCTTAGTACTTCTGTCCTGATTTTACCTGATGAGCCCCAGCAGGATACAACCTCCTGGGTGCCTCAGTTTCCCCACCTGTAACCTGTAAAACTACCATGATAGTACTGACTTCCAAACATGCTGAATCTTCTTGTGACCTGCCAAAGAACACTAAACAAGAGAAAGTACTGTTGCTCCACACACCTCTCAGCCTCCCCTTCTCCCCTCAGTCCCTCACTCTCCTCTTCCAAGGTATGTGCCCACTCAGTTTGCTGGGTGGCCACACAATAAGCTGGACTAAACACTGCCTGCTGACAGAGACCTAGCAGGGTGCCTGTACCTGATCATGTACAGTAAATCCACTGCCTCCAGAAAGTGGATTGGCACTACTGTTATGGGACAGGACTGGCCAGGATGTGGGGACAGGGTCAGAGGACACTTCATCTGCCCTGCGTGGTAGCTACATCCCTGTCTGTCCCCTGGATGTGCTCCTGATGTGTAAGGGGGGGGGCTGCAGGGCTTGGGGCAGAGATGGCAGGAAAGACAGAAACCTGGCATTGAAGGCTATGCACTGCCCATGGGTATCTGGGTACCCCATAGCTTCTTGGTTTGATACACAGCACACCCTTGTCTAAAAATCTCCTTTCTTATGCCCCCTTTTTGAAATTATGTTTGTCATTCACATCTACCGCAAATGATTGTTTCGTTCTTCTCCTTGTTGCTCACATCATTTTAACTTTAATGCTGCATTTTATTTTTATAGGGAACATTTTATTATTTTTTACAGGATATCAAGAGGATTTCAGCCTGAAACAAGCCTTTGCAATTCAGCCTACAGCGCCATTTAAAACAGGAAAATAAATTGTGTGATAGAGACACTGAAGTACAAATGCCTTCTGGCATTAGTTTTCTCTTTCAGGCATTAGGGTTTTTTAGAGTGCAAGGAAAAATTCCTTTTATCTTCCAACTATAGAGTTTGCTAGCAGCATCTTCTGGTTTTAAATGACTGATAATCTTCTCTCCCAGTGGAGGTCATTAAAATAAATTTTAGACTGGCCAAACAACCCCTTGAAGTTCAGTTTACCTTCTGCCAGATTGTCCTAAATAACAGTAATGTCACCCTGCAATGCCCTCTGCTGGGAGACGCAACTTGGAGCTGGAAGGAGAGCTACCACTTCGTGTCCTCCAGCAAGGAACAGATACTTGCAATGAGACGGACTGGATTTTCACCTTCTGTGTGAATTCCTGACCCCGCTGAAATCAGTGGGGTTCTAGCTTTTAATTTTCACTTTGCCCTTAATCATTCCCCCTTTTGAAAACTGCGCTGTTATTAACTACACTGGAAAAAAAAAGTTTATTTCAAGTCCAAATGAAAACCTCATTAGTGACTTACAGACATGAAGATCTCCTTTCAGCATTTATTGAGCTCCTACAGAGGTTTTATAAGGAAGCTTTCAGCTGCAAGACATTGTTCCTCTTGACATTCTTCTAAGTCATTTTAACTGTAAAAGCCTGTACAAAATCACACATGCAAATAGCATTCATGTTACAAAGGTGTGATTCTGCGTAACGTATGTTTTCACTGAACAGGATCCTTGTACTGAGAAAAGGAAGCCAAACAGATGCTATACAGTAAAACAAAGGAGTATATCTGGAACCTGATATGTGAGAACACCAACCCTGCCAACTGCCACCTCCGACTCCCTCTGAGATGCATCATCCTGGGGCCTGAGGAAGAAAAATCTGAATTGGCCCTGCCATGGAGTGGGATCCTAGCGTGGAGTTCACACAAACAGCAATCTTCCCCCTCACATGCATACTGGCGCCGTGACCCCGTGGCTTACAGGCTAGTTATTCCCAGCTCACAACTCATCTGGAGAATCATCCCTGAAAAATATTTTCCAGCCTTGGCAAGGGTGATGTAACACTATCACTGCTTTGGTTTCAGCTCCTGTGTCCCTCAGCTAGGATGGTCTTGCGTGTTGTTTGTCTCTCACCGCAGCTGTGCAATGGGCAGCAAGTAGAAAGGATTTTTCCACAATAGCCCCAGTCCTCTCTGCTGGACGCTTGCTCCTTACTACTCATGTTCCACAGCTTAGGTCCTTCCTGGCAGGCCAATTATGTTATATTTACTACTAATTATTATTTCTGTCTTTTAAATGGAAACATTTTTTCCTTGTGATGAGATGTTTCCTCAACATTAACCTGCTTTATCACCGTGTGCCTCCCTCTGCCCTGCTTTACAGGGACAGACACCCTTGGTGCCAGAGAACACAGGTGCAGTAAAGCCACACAGAGCCTGGCAACACCATTTTTATTTGAAGTTACACATAATTATCATGGATTTGGAAGTGTGACCTCCTTGATACACAGCCTTACAAGCTAACAGTTTTCCAGAAACAACTTTACAATGTTTGTTATGCCCTCACGGAGATCGAAATGTCATGGTTATAAGGAGTTTTCAGGACTACGCCAGGTTCATTAAAAGGCCCCCAGACAAGTAATTTTTTGCTTTGTATACTGTCCTGAAAACCTTCTGCTTCCCTTGGTAAGCACCACAATGTCACACTCATTTGAAAATGAGGCACATGTGGCTACAAACACCCAAAAGTATGTTTAGTCCTGACAGTGAGGGCTCAGATTGTCACTCTGGACACTTACCTGCTCTTCTCAGGATTATCTTCCTTTGCAAGAGAACTGCTGTGGTGGGTGGACCCCAGCTGGACACCAGGTGCCCACTAAAGCCGCTTTATCACTCCCCTCCTCAGCTGGACAGGGGAGAGAAAATATAACAAAGGGGTCCCAGGTCAAGAGAAGGACAGGGAGACATCACTCAACCAATTACCCTCACAGGCAAAACAGGCTTAACTTCAGGAAAATTAACTTAATTTATTGCTAATCAACCAGAGTAGGCTAATGAGCAATAAAAACAAATCTCAAAACACCTTCCCTCTACCCCTCCCTTCTTCCTGGGCACAGCTTCACTCCCAGGTTCTCTACGTACCCCCCCGCAGTGGTGCAGGGGGACAGGGAATGGGAGTTATGATCAGTTCATCACACATTGTCTCTGCCACTTCATCCTCCTCAGGGGCAGGACTCCTCACACTCTTCCCCTGCTCCAGCATGGGGTCCCTCCCACAGGAGACAGTCCTCCATGAACTTCTCCAACATAGTTCCTTCCCACGGGCTGCAGTTCTTCAAGAACTGCTCCAGCGTGGGTCCCTTCCCACGGGGTGCAGTCCTTCAAGAACAGACTGCTCCAGCGTGGGTCCCCTGCAGGGTCACAAGTCCTTCCAGAAAACCTGCTCCAGTGCAGGCTTCCCATGGGGTCACAGCCTCCTTCAGGCACCCACCTGCTCCGGCGTGGGATCCTCCATGGGCTGCAGGTGGATATCTGCTCCACTGTGGACCTCCATGGGCTGCAGGGGGACAGCCTGCCTCACCATGGTCTTCACCACAGGCTGCAGGGGAATCTCTGCTCGGGTGCCTTGAGCATCTCCTCCCCTTCCTTCTTCATTGACCTTGGGGTCTGCAGGGTTGTATCTTCCACATGTTCTCACTCCTCCCTCCGGCTGTAGTTTCTGTGCCCAATGCAACTTCTTTCCCTTCTTAAAAATGTTATCCCAGAGGCACTATCACTCGCTGATGTGCTCAGCCTTGGCCAGCGGCGGGTCTGTCTTGGAGCCGGCTGGCATTGGCTCTATCGGACACTGGGGAAGCTGCTAGCAGCTTCTGACAGAAACCACACCTGTAACCGCCGCCGCTACCAAAACCTTGGCACACAAACCCAATACAACTGGGTAGCCCAGGGATCAGGCGGTGAGTGCTCATGTACCCTAACCCTGAAATGATTAATTCAAGAGAAGGCTGGAAGTAACTGAAGGTTGTTCCAGTCCTGATGCCAGTCTGGTCTCTCATGGGTGAGGCAGCTGTACCAGAAAACCGAACTGAAAACCCACCCTCTGAGCTGGCACCTTTGATGGAAGGATCAGCAGTGAAGTCCAAGACTGAACCGGCCTCCAGCTTAAACTGTCCTCTGATCCAAGGCTGTCTCTCAACATCACAAATGAATAACATTATATGAGGAATCTTGCACACACTGCTATTTTTGCTGCCAAGCAGTCTTTCAAGAAGTTGTCTCCCAATCTGATAGCTTTACACTGAATAATTTCATCCACAGAAATGCTTGTTAGTGGTTAAATTATGGCCAAGAATCTACATAAAGCCTGAATTTGCTCATGTTGATGCATTGTACCACTACTGGAAAATAAGTGTGGTGTCACTCAAAATGGTATTATACTGGAGTGTGACCAGGAACAGGATCAGAGCAATATCCTGTGACTCGGAGCAAGGAGTTGAACTGATTCTACATTTGCTGGAGGCAGCAGAACACCTTGGTGAGAGGCAGTCACTGTGCTACCTCCATCCAGGCTTCTGGGGAAAGAGATGGCCGTCACCACATCAAAAAGAAGAGTGCCTCCCTTCCATCATTTCCCTCCTGGCTGGCAGCAGGTAGCATTAGGAAATGACAGCTTTGGTATTCCTTGGCTCTGCTGACATCTATCATCACCCAAACCCTGGAGAGTTCATCATTCAGAGAAGAGGGCTGAGGAAAGCTATGCTTAACCTCAATTAAGGCTCTCTTTGGTTCCCAGACAAAACAGAAGAGGCAAATTAACATCCTGCCCCAGCAAGTTTTCTTGTCCTCATCACTGTGGTGGCAAAATCCAGTTTTATTAGCACTGCTGAGAAAGCTTGCAGTAGCTTGAGGATTAGAGAACATGATGGCTTCCACACAGGACTGCCTTCCAGCTTTCTGTCCTCTCTTCCTCAGGATACACTGAGAAAGTATCAAAAAAAAAAAAGCATCATCATCAAAGTGGTCATTCTTTACTTTTCCAGCCCTCAGCAGTCTGTTTCCACCAATATAAGCCCCAAGCAGTCAGTGGGAGACATGATTCGCACAAGCAAATTCATTCATTTCCTAAGAGAGGGCAAAATTCAGGGTGTGATCTCAACTCCTTTCTCCTGGCCACAGCTTAGCTGAAGGCCCAGTATGTCAGATTCACCCCAGTGTGATTCCAGGGACTGGTCTGGAATCAATTTGACCCAGTAAGTCTCTTTGATTGCATCAGGCCTTTCAGAAGTTTTGAACAACAAGGATTTAAACAGCAGGCAGCAATCTGCACAAAAACAATCTTTGCAGTTTAAGGATTTTTAAAGGTCTGTGCCTTTTTTTTTTTTTTTTTTCATTTCAAATGCTTTTCAACTGAGCAAATGCTGCAGTGGGTTCATGGGAGAAGGCCTTGAGGCACCCCTGACTTTGGCATCATTATCCCATATTATCCCATAGACACTCCATACATTTTTGGCACCTTGCAACAGACACATTGACAGCCACGGGATTGATGGAAAGGGAAAGAAGCTGTTTTGCAGTCAAAAGAGAATGTACTCAGATTTCTAAGGCCATTTGAAAGAATGCCAGAATGATACTGGATTTCGGCATTCTTAAGCTCCTTTAAGATGATGCAGCAAGTGGTCTTTTCCACATGTGATGATGTATTTCAGGACAAGAGTTTCTTCAAGATTTTCCAAGCCTGTGGGCTCCTGATCCTTTTTCAAATTATAGAGATGATAGAATACCGGGGAGAATTGTGATTAGTTTAAAGTCTCCACAGCTGCAAGCGATGAATGTAAAAATTCCACCCAAAAATCCACTTCTTCTGGATTGAATTTACCTACACGACAACGAGTCCTGACCAAGGGACCACTTAAAAGAGCTGGAGCAGCATCAACACTATTTTGTTTCTTCCATCACAGCAACCCAGGGAGGGCTCACAACTGTTCTACCCAACACATCTACCCCAGCAGCACTGCCATGATACAGGCTGGGGTATTAACGGAGCCCTGTGATGCGTGGGGAGGAAAATGGAATGATGAAATAAAAGCTTAAGTACGAGGGAATTCAATCAGGGCTTGCAACTCATTACTTGGAATACCAGGAGAATTGTAAAACACCTTGTAACCGAGAGGCTTTGCTTGGAGCTGTTAAGGACTGCAGCCCCCACTTCATCACAGGCTGACAAATTTTGAATGCTCTTGGCATTGGGGGGGGGGGGGTGAGAACACTGAGCTTTCACTCTCAGCTGACCTGAGGAAACGGCAATGCTTTGTTTTGCTTAACAGGACCTCTCTCTCTCTCTAAATCGCTTCCTTC
>VYZV01025196.1:17446-70996 GCA_013401275.1 Pandion haliaetus
GAGGCGGAGGCGGAGGCGGCAGCGGCGGCGAAGGAGGGCAGGTTAGCGTTCCCGCGTCCGTCCCGGCGCCCTCACGCACCTCTCCGCCGAGCGGGCGGCCGCTGGGATGGCGGGCAGCCCGCCTCTCTCCCGCCGTGTGGGGAGGGAGGGGGTCGGCGTCCGGCGAGACAGCTCAGGAAGCGAAAATACCGAGGTTCGGGAGCCGAAACACTGGCCGGCGGTCAACGAGTATCTCCTGTAGTCCTTATTTTTAAACACCCAAGCCGTGTGCCAGAGAGCTGAGTTACTTCGGATAGTCTTTGTTGGGAGTATCCCAACCTCGGATTAAATATGGCGTTAAAAGCTGCAATTTGTTTGTGAGTTAGGATCAGGGATTACTTAGCTCTATAACTATAGATATAAAATATCTATAAATCCTGCGATTTAGAGGAGGAAGAAGTTTAGCAATAGTATTATCAAACGTTTTATTCTGATGATACTTCAGTCATTTATATATTCTATTAACCATATCTTTTACAGTAAGTGCTTAACTTACATGGAAGCGTAGAGTGTATCCACCTCCACAATTTTCAAAATGCTGATCTGAATGCTGACAGTAGTGCCAAGTGGTCTGCCACACCGCAGCCTGCCCTTGGGTTTCCATCCCAGCCCTCACAGGTGTCTTTGCTTGCCCTCAGGTTTCCATCCTGGCCCTCACTGGTATCTCAGACTCCGTTTGGAAGGTCTGTGGACCAGAGGGGCTTTGCCAGATGTCTCCACAGGTGTGCTGCTGAGTGCTTACCCAACAGGCATTTCAGAGTCCCAGGCAAGGATCTTGAAGACCCAAATGACAAATGTAAGACCAACAAGCGTGCTGCCTTTGGCCACATTATTGGACTTCCCCGTTGTTTGCATAATGGTTAGATGAGCACTTAAATTTAGTCAGTCTAATTATAATATTTTTAAAAATCACACAGTTTTTTTCTTTCTCAGGAGTAGATTTGTTCTTGATTGGTTGATGCAGCAGTACTACAGGCCTCTTTCTCTGACACAGAGCTAGCAAACAGCCAACTTGAGTGACAAGACTCCTCACTTGAGTGAAAGCAAAGTGCAGGTGATCTCTCTAAATGCATACAGTTTGGCAGGAATTCCTTCAGAACCCCTGCAGTCCTGCTGCTGAAGATTAATGTGAAAAATCAGGGCTGTCCAATTTATTGCTCAGTAAGTGCAGCATGGGTTATGTTGTCATAGTTTTATTCAGGTTTGGAAGTGGTTGGAAATAAATGAAGCAAGCAAAAATAAGACCTGTGATAGGCCAGTTCAACAGGGAGTGAAAGGCGTCATCCTGCAGTTGACATCTCTCTAGTCATGATTTGGATGGCCTACCTTAGATACTACAGAAATATTAGAGAAAAAGGCTGTAACTAGTTTTATGTTTTAACTTACAATTCTTAGAACTGCTCTGGTCATGCTACGAAATGAAAGCTGATTTGTTTGTTTTTCAGATCAGCTAAACTGTTAATGAGTACTGGCAGCAGTGAAGAAGATATAGATGACATTATTGATGAAATCTGTAATGACAGCAGCTTTACCAAAACACCTCTGGTGAGTAGGAGTCTGGAGAAATGCAGAACAGATGAGGTTCAGCGATGGAAAGAAAAGCACCATAAACTAAAACTGTTTTAAAGCAAAAAATTAACTAAAACAAGCTGTAGGATGAACTTGGAAATAAAGCAGGAAGGAAAATGCAACAATCTTAGAGTGAGGAACAGGAGAGATATAAAGAGGTGGTCTTACCCAGGCAGTAACAGGCAATTAAAGGAAATGCTAGTTCAAGATAGAGCCTAGCATCAGATATCACAGAATCACGGAATGGTTGAGGTTGGAAGGGACCTCTGGAGGTCATCTGGTCCAACCACCTGCTCAAACAGGGCTACCTAGAGCTAGCTGGTTGCCCAGGACCATGTCCAGACAGCTTTCGAATATCTCCAAGGATAGAGTCTCTACAGCCTCTCTAAGTAGCCTGTTCCAGTGTTTGATCACCCTCACAAGAAGAGGTTTTTTCATATGTTTAACCGGAATTTCTTGTATTTCAATGTGTGCCCATTGCCTCTCCTCCTGTCAGTGGGCCTCACTGAGAAGAGTCTGGCTACATCTTTGTTCTTCCCCGTCATGTATTTTTATACATCGATAAGATTCTCCTAACCCTTGTCTTCTCCAGGCTAAACAGTTCGAGCTCTCTACAAATACAGCCTCTACCTGTATATCAGATGGTCTAAGTCCTTCATCACCATTATGTCCATGTCTCTTTCGTGCTGGGCGCAGCACTCCAGACATGTTTATGAGGCCACATTGGGAGTACTGTGTCCAGTTCTGAGCTCCCCAGTACAAGAGAGAGATGGAGCTACTGGAGAGCCTCCAGCAAAGAGCAATGGAGATGATTAAGAGACTGGAATATCTTTCATATGAGGAGAGGCTGGGAGAGCTGGGACTGTGCAGCCTGGAGAAGAGAAGGCTCCACGGTTATCTTGTCAATGTGTGTAAATACCTGATGGGTGGAACAAAGAAGGGGCCAGACTCTCTTCTATAGTGCCTAGTGACAGGATGAGAGGCAATGGGCACAAACTGAAACACCTGAAATTCCATCTGTACACAAGAAAACATTTTTTTTACTGCAAGGGTGGTCAAACGCTGGGACAGGCTTCCCAGAGAGGTTGTGGAGTCTCTGTCTGTGGAGATTTTCGAAACTGAACTAGACGCAGTCCTGGGCAAGCTGCTGAAGCTGACCCTGCTTTGAGCAGCGGGGTGGCCTAGATGATCTCAAGAGGTCCCTTGCAAGCAAAATGGTTCTGTGATTCTGTCTCACCAGTGCTGAGCAGAGAGGAAGGATCACCTCCCTTGACCTGCTGGCAACATCCTCCCTAATGTAGCCCAGGATGCTGTTGGCCTTCTGTTCTGCAAGTACACACTGCTGGCTCGTGGTCAACTTACCATTGACTGAATTTCCCACGGCCTTTTCTGCAAAGCTGCTTTCCAGCTGGTCAGCCCTCAGCGTGTTCTGGTGCATGAGGGTTATTCCTCCCCAGGGGCAGGAATTTGCATTTCCCCTTAGTTGAACTTCAAGAGATTCCTCTCAGCCCATTTCTGCAGTCTGTTGAGGTCCCTCTGAATGGTAGCACAGTCATCTGGCATGCCAACCACTGCTCCCCATTTTGTATCATTTGCAAATTACTTCTGTTGTTTGACAGCAGGGGATGGTGATGAAGCTGCAAATTTACATTGTCAAGACAGTCAGAGTGACAGAAGACATTGAAAATAGATATTCATTTAGGTATCATCAGTAGAAAATAGTATTATTTATACTTAATAACCCCCTGTGCAGATGCTTTTATTTTCATGAGTGACATTGGTTTTGCTTTGTTTGTCTTTGATTTCTTACAGAATGGCTAAGTCTGAACCAACAAAAACCACTTGTATACCGCAATATGTATGTCCAAGTGAGAGAGAATTATGTCAGTAAATTTGTATAATTTTATCATTTTATATCCCTAGGACTTCCCAATTAGGATCTCAAATTCTAGTATTCTAGAATTCAAATAACATGGTTTATGTGCAGCAAATAACAAACTTTTCAAAGACACCTTATCTTTTTGAATGACAGAAGTCCTTGATGTGTTTTCAGTAAAACAAAAAGTCAAAAAACCTGAGGGAGAAGGTTACTAAATTACACTGTTTTTAAAAGCAAAATTATTAAAAAGCGGGCATGAAATACTAAGTCTTGATTGTAAAGTCAAAATGATTGTGTGGTGTTGAATTCCTTCAGGCAGAGCTGGGAATTCAGTATGGGAGGAGAAGCCTTACTTCAGCAGCTTTTGTCTCAGAGTGTCACAGAAACATAAGCAAGAAAATTCCCAAATTCTTAGTCCCCTTCTTCTGTGACTGAGATTTTCTGGCTCCTTCTTAAGTAAAACAGAATGTTGTTACCTTGCTGTAATGCTGCTTTTATTCTTTGATTGCTTTTTAAATAGAAATTGAAGTCTAACTCTGCAAGTCTCAGACCTGAAAGCCATAGTGCTGTTGTACAGGCTCATAGGAAAAGGTAAGTAAAAAATGTTTATGTTGAACATAGCTTGATTATAGCTTGTTGTCAGTCTAATAATATTGCTACTGTTCAATCTGTGTTGACATTAACTAAGAAAGAAACTGAGTGCTCAGAGAAGCATTGTTTTTAAAGAAAAAGATAAAGAGAAAGATAATTTTGAAGAATTACTAATATGCTTTCATGTGGTCAAATTATTTATTATAAATTTATTACGTTATTGAACTACAGCTTCCTTTGCTTCATGGGCATATACATTTATCAAATGCTGCAATATATAGTCCCATATATATTTGGTATAGAGAGTGGTTGTTGTAGAGTTGTTCTTTGAACACCTTGGTAATGGAAATTTTAAAATTCTATAGTTTGTAAGCATTTGGATGCTTTGCCTATATTTAATAAATATTATTTTAGAAATACCATGCTGTTAAACTAGGAGAAATATTGTATTACTTTCTCCAAAATGTTTTGCTATAATTTAATATTTTTTAATGAAATCTGTATAGATGCTGTCCAGTGTACCTGGGTGGAAGCTCTTCACCATATGGCATAGGAACAAATATTTCAAAAAGGTAGGAAACATGAAAAGAAAAGTTCTACTTGCTTAATCGATATTTTTATTCACAACTGTGCTTCTGTGGTGGTACAGAATTCTGCATTTGAACTCAGCAGGACAGCCCTATATTCATCTAAACATGTGTCTGCCTGTAACTGCAGTTGAAGTCAGCTGGTCCCTTCCAGTCCTTTGTTGTTGACTGCTAGATCTTTTGTTCATTTGAGGAGTTGAAAGATGTATGCAAATGAGGCACGAGACTCCAAAAATCAGTAACAAGTAGTTAAGAAAAGTGCTGCTGTAGAGTATTGTTATTTTTCCCTGCTTCTCTTCATCTTTCTATGCGATGTTGAGTATGTGACTTAAATCAGCGGGCTGGTTTAAATCATCCCAGAGCTTGAACTGAAAATAGCCAGAGTGCTTTGCAACTGCAGCTGAACTTAGTAGGAGAGGTACTTTAAAGATTTATCCCCAACATCCTATAGAAGGTTATTGCATTTCCTTGTGGGATTTTTTGTAGTACGTAATTATGCATTTGATGCATATTTGGATGCTGGTCAGGTGCCATACCAGTGAGGAAGACTAAAGAGAATATATCAAGAGAATATCAGTTTGTTTCATGTGTTCTGTGAGGTTCAGAACCTGTAAAAATAATACATGATCATATAGTTAAAACACATACCATAATGAATGTGCCAGAGATGTCAAAAAATTAAGATTACAGGGTAACCTTGCTTCTAGTATTTCTGAGTGAGCTCTGTACTTTAAAACAGTTATGATCTGTGTAGCTTCTCTGATTGTAATAAGCTCTTGGAGCTTTCTGTTCTTTTTTTGACCAGAACGTGTGATCAACTACGTTGTACTGCTTGTGACTTCCGTGTGTCACTTTTCAATGACTACATCTGGGATCAGTCCTGTGATTATCTTTTTTTCAGGTATGCCTGAGGTAGATTTGGTATTAGTATTGTGTTACTGTGCTTTGGGGCTTGATACGAACGGGAAAGATGAAAAGTCTCCTGTGTTACCTAAAAAGGAGCATGTGTGCAACCTGTTCGGGGATCAGGTGGGAAAGTCTGTAGGGAGAGGGATGCAACATCTCCCATAATCGTGCCTTTCCATTTCTTCCCCCGTCACTCTACCTCTGTGCTTTTTAAAAAGAATTTAAGTTTCATGGATCAAAAGGCAACTTTACTGCTGAAATGAGCAGACAATCTGCGTGATGGGTTGGCCTCTGGTACGCCATTGCAGAGTGCCTACAAAACAAATGTAGATTGTTCAGCATGTACTTCTCGCCATACCTTCAGTCATACAGACTGTAATTGTTTCAAGTCAGATTTTCTTTTTTCCTGTATCAAATATTACGCTGTCATGTTCAGTGAAAATCAAATAGTTGATTTCCTAATAAGCTTCTTTTTGAAGCAACGTTTGATTAAATGGAGGGGTGGGGGGTTTGTTTTCTTCTTACATTGTGATGTCTTTAATTATTTCAAATTTTTTGAAGACCTACTATTAAGGAGTTCTTATGTCCAGTTTCTCTAAAACTGTATCTAATGCCAAGACTTAGTGAAGGATAATGTAGTAGGCATGCTCTTAATACAGACATTGAATCGGAATGCCTCATATTTTAGTAGTCTCTGTATGTGCCTGTTTACTGTTGGAGGTAGTGGATGTGTTCAGAGTATGGCCACCATGGGGTGAGACAGCTGGAGTAGAACAGTAATGGGTACATCATCTCCTTTTCCATTATTTTTCCTGTATTACATGTTAGGTTTTTCCTGTATTTTCCTTCCAGTTTCAAAATTTGTATTTCTCTTTGAATGCAAATCTTATTTTCCCATTACTTAAAGCAGCATTAAATACACAGTGCTGCACTAGTCTCCTGAGATGAGTTTGGTAACTGGAAAGGTTAAATAAAAATATGATTCTTTTATTTACTCAAAGTCAAAATTATTCTGCTTCTGAGTTCTTGAAATTAATAAATTAAAAAAAAAAGGCATTAGTATCAGATACTTGTAACATTGATTAAAGTCTGTAATATTTAGCAAGATACTTAGCTATTTATTTTGACCAACCTGAATTTTAAAAAACAAACTTGAAGATTAAACATTTGTTTTGGTTTTCTTTATTTAGCTGGGCTTGTTAATGTTGTTTTGAGCAATTGAGTTGTCAGTAATTGATGGCCAGAAGGAGGTAATGCAAAAATGCTAAATTTGTTGTGGTTGACGCTTGCATAGGAATTACTTGTGGTTTGATGTACATTCTTCCCTCTTAAGGCCATTTCATTTCAGTCACTTTAACAACGATCCTAAGTAACAGTTCCTGATGAAAATTTCATCTCTGTCATTGTACCCATTCTGCATAGGGATTTTTACAGGAAGATTGATAAGAAAAATACATTTTTTGATAATTTCTTAACGCGAGAATTAACTCTACCTGGTTTTCTTCCCAGCTCTTTCTCTGGAGGCTGACATAGGGTCTCTAAAGACGACAGAGAACATTGCTTACAAAAACATAAATCTCCAGTTGATCTGAGAATACAGCAACTATGTACTGAGGCTGCTCTCAGGAAAGGACTGTGTTTAAAACAGAATTTAAACATATCCCTAAACTCATTCATGACAGTGGTATTCAGAAATGTTCTTAAGAGCTTTTCTGAATTGAAATGGCCTCAGGAATCTTTTTTCTTTTAAAAAAAAAATGCACAATCCTAAACTGAAATCACTTGATTGGCAGGAATAACATGCCTGAGCTCAGTAAACTAAGAGTGAAGATGATAAAGAAGAAAGGAGCACGAGCATATGCTTGTCAGTGCAGCTGGAGATCCATTGATGAATTAACTGACCTCCAAACAGACCAGCAGCTTCGGTGGGTTTGTGGTAAACATGCAGAATGAAGTCCTTTTGTGTGTGGTACCTACTTGTGTGCAAACAGGTCACAAACTCAATTTGTCCACCCCCCAGTTTTCTCAGAACAGATGGAAACCTGAATACTTATATCTAGAAATAGTTTATAACACCCAGACTTCTACCTGAAAACTTTTTTTCAATTTATCCGTCTTGCAAGTAGTGTGGGGAGTTGAATTATTAGAAGAAACAACCAATTTGGAGGCTTTCTGGAAGCTAAATGAGGTTAAAGCTCATACTCAGTAGTGTTAAAGAAAGGAAGAGGAAATTGACAGATTTAGGCATGGGGCAAAGCACCTTGAGACTGTTCCTCATATCTGGCAGAGCGCCTTATTTCCCATGTTTGCAGAATCTTGGACTCAAAATGGTGGGTTGGGATACAGCCATGACACACAAGTGTATGAATTTCTGCACAGAAATTAATATGGCTGTTCTGCTTTGCTCATAGCTGTTAATGAGCAAGTGGTTGTAGATCTCTTAAAAAATTACTGCAAGATCAGCTCTCACCTCGAAGGTTTCAGCACGCCCCAAAACTTAACTTTCTTTTACCCACCAGTAGCCAAAAACTGCAGGTGCTGGAAATTTCCATCCAGTTCCTACTGCTTTCTTCAAAGCACTTTCTGCTGACTAAAGACTTTTACCACAGTGAATTTCTTGGACTTCCCTTCAGCCTTCACTGTAAGAGGTGAACAAGTTATTGTGCAATTATTAAATATTGTGCAATTTTAAAGAGATTCTGAAGAGTGTATGACACTTTTCAAGGGAAAAAAGGCTCAGGCTTTTAAGAGTGAGAAAATATATTTCCCCACTGACATTCAAATTTGGAATTTTCAGTTTCATTTAGCTTTCACTTCAGCTTCACTTCAAAATACTATGTATTCAGAAAGTGTAACTGTCCTGTTTCAACACATTCCCTTCCCCCAGTAACACTGTAAAACTACTTCCAGTATCATGTTACTTGATGAATTGTCTTGATTACAGTTAATGTCACTATAGTTTATGAGCTCTTTCTTTTCATTCTGTATAAATAACACAGGAGATGGATATGGGTTTTGGGTGGACAGAGAGGAAGGAAAGGATTACCGGTCCTGGCAATTACTAAATTGAAAAGTGTCTCAAAATGGGAAGTATGTCAGTATTTTTGCTATGCAGTATGTGATACTGTACAGATAAATTCAAAATTACTTACTTTGTGCAATTCTAGCTATACAGAGCCATTTCTTTTTTTTTTTTTGAAGTTTTGCTCGTGGCCCTAATCTGTATATTTGTTCTTTTTCTGAGCTTTTCCAAAACAATTGCATGATCTTTCTTGTAGAGGTCATCTCTTGAACCTGTTGCTTTGTCTGTACCCTTCTGAAAGAGCAGATCCCGGTAGTGACCAGAGGCACAATGTACTCTGCATCCTGCTCACCTTCCCCCTCCCTGAGTGCTTTTTTAGAACCTGCAGAGGACCAGCAGTGTGCCTGGGAGGCCTGGCAGTGCTTACGTACAGAGTGCTTCAGTGCTCTAGAGTGCGTGTTCCAGTGCCACATGCAGCCTTGCCAGTAGGTTCAGAGGTGAGTTGGCTTTGGAGAGGTACTACTTGGCATAATAGTATAGACATATTTAGGGTCATGTATTGCTTTCAATGCAATTGGTGTTTCAGGCTGAGGTTTCAACTGCTAGAGTCTAAAACTCCTGGTTCAGGAGGCAGGGAGACACAGAGACCACTTGATTAATACTCAGCTACTGGAGGAGGTCTGCTTGCCTTTCTGTCCTTTGTGAAGAGATAGCCCCTGTGTGGACTGTAAGCAGGGTTTTCTTCAGGTGGGCCTGAGCGATTTCCATTCCCAGCGAACATCAGTGCTAATGGTAAGAGAAGAATGCAGCAGTAGTATGTAATTTATTAACAAGCTCGAGAAGAAGAAACCTACTTTCCATTCTTCTTCTGGAAGAAGAATGCATTTCAAAAAGTGCTGAGTTGCCTTGGCTTGCCTGTTCCAAGGCCATTTGAAACTGATGACCAAGTAGCCCCACAGGATGCTCTTTTGGCCTGGATTTGCACTGGAACTTGTGCCACAATGTAGGGAACAAGTTGGGCTTGCAACTTGTGAGCAGGAAATGGGGAAATCCTAACACCCATCTCAGTTCATGAGTCTTACGTGACTTGGAAAAGGAGCATGTCTCCTGTACCCTGTTTTAAACAACAGAAATAGTCACCCTCTCTGGAACAGTTTGCACTACCAAGTCTGTGGAGCAAATCGTGCGGAAACAAAAGTTCAAGACATCCGTTCTAGTGATTTTTATAACAAGAAGACAGCCTGCAGCACTTCAAAAGTGGAGGCTAGGAAGGAATTGAGACAAAAGGACTAAGAGTGTAGAAGTAAAAAGGATTAACACCAATATCTACTGACTACATTAGTCAGCATTTCTCCGAGGTCCCTTCATCCTTCAGTCTTCTGTTAGCCTGGAGAGTTGTAGAAAGAGAGTTCTTTTTCTGGGTGGAGATTGTTGTCAGGTGATTGTATCACTAACGCCATTAAGACTGCACTCCAAGCACTGAAAATGTTAGAAGATAATCTTTATTGGTAAACGTGTGTGAAAACCTGAGCATTCCCCTGAATTCATCATGCTTATTCAAGTGTAGTTACTTGTTTCTAGCCTTGGTCAGAATGGTGGGATATGACAGCTCTTTGTCCAAGTGAAGTTTTAAACAGGTGCAGAAATAGTGCTTATTGTTGGTTTTCATTACAGAATTTAGTGTATTTCTAGATCTGAGAATGGTTACTATGTCATTAAATGTAATTATTTTGTTGGAAAGAGGAGTGGTATTAAGTATTTGATTTCCCTTCCTTTGCTTTCTTCAGTTACATGTTACAAACCACTCCAAAGTCCTCAAATGAAAAGAATGTAAAGAAAGGTAAAATTAGAGCTTGAATGTTCATTTGATGAAGGTATTGTAAGATTGCACAAGGTTTTCAAGATGTAGCCCAGACCCTAAGTGATATTTCTATGTCAGTTACCTGAGATAGCAGGGGTTATATAAAGAATTTTGTTTAAGAATGCCATTCAGCTGTTGTCAAATGGAAGTACTGGAGAACAGTTTTGCTACGTATAAATGTGACCATTGTTTTCCTCCAGTTTTTTGCCTTGGAAGTAATAATACCATTTCTGTTTGTGAAACAGGCAAACTTGAGGTGAAACCTCAAGGTGAAACCTTGAGACTCTCATTTTGTTTAGGTGATACGCTTGGAAATTTTTTAGTCTGCAGCAGATCCCTCAACAAAACAAAAGCAATGAAGGATGACAAAATGAGAATCCATGCAAAAGCATTCACTTAGAAATGTAGTCAGTGGTTTAATGTCATACCAACTTTTCTAAATCTGTGTTCCTGCAGTACTTCTGGATAGGAATCCAATTCAGATGTACGTAGTACATTTTTATAGCTTTTCGTTATTAAATTTTAATGTGCTGTTCTGACTATATCTCACTTGTTTTACCTGCTAACTATGGAGGGTGTCCAACCCACATGCTGAATATAGCTCAGAAGAGTAATTATTAAGGATCTTGCCCTGCCATAAAAATTAACTTACAGAAGCATAATAGCATCACAGATTGCAAGCTCTGCACTGTATAAAACTGAATAAAGATTATTTTTTTGTTTCTGAGCACCCATTTCAGTTTTGTACTGAAGGTATTCTGCAAATGCTAGGCACTGGAAGCTGCCACTTGCTGAAAGACTGCTCACTTCTCTTGTTTCCTGACACGTGAGTCTCTGGGTCATGTAACCAGCACACGTGGTAGTCACACAATAGGAGAGGGACCGTGCTGGGACCTGCGTAGGCAAATTTTTCTTCCTGCCAGGCTCTTTTTGCACAAGACCTGACCAGTTTTGTCTGTTGCGTGACATCTGATAACTGCAGACAGGCCAACCTGTGGGGGATGGAGTAAAAGAGTGTCAGATGCTGCTCATTTGTGAGGGCCACATACGATTCCTGGGGCTTGGCATGTGTGCTTCAAGGAGAGCATTTTTCAAATGTTGACACCTCAATAAAATGAAAAGTTAGAACAAATCTGAATTGTGTGTTGTGTAAAAGCTATTGTGTTGTTCCTATCCAAGAGAAGCCTTATAAAAATTACGTAGGATGGTGTTTTCTCTGTCAGAAGGGTTATGAAATGCCCTTGGTACAAAAACGCTGTCCAGCTCTTAAGAAACAGTAAGTACCGTTGTGTGTGTTTTCTCACATCGATGAGGACACAGCAAATACCCAAGAATTAAATGAGCTTTAACATTCTTTACCAGGTAACATGAGGAGAGCACATGAAATTATAGAGAGCTCGTAAAGGTGGATGCATTTACCACGTTTCTTGAATGTTTACCTAGGATGAAAGGTGGAGCCAGCTGCTGTGGAAGGGGGCATATAGCTAAACTTCTTGCAGAGTGGGATGCTGGCACCTTTGTGTATCAGTCAAGGCAGGTTATCACTAGCATCACACCGGTCACTTAAAAGAGGGAGATGATCAAGGAATCACGGCATTTGCTGTCCCCTGGATCTCGCTGTAGAAAACCATTCTTAGTACCAGGAAGAAGTTGCTCTACGTGTGGGAGTTGGAACAAATATTGTTTCTCCATCGTGAAGAAATGCTGCATGGCATACATTAGAGTAATAGACATAAATATTTCCTACACTCCATTCTGAATTTGGACGCCAGGCGTTGGTGCTTTGGACTCTAGGTTGGTGCTATTCAGGCAATAATTACTTCCCAGACTTAGCGGGCAGCATGGACTCTGTGAGAACGCACAGAAAACACCCACTGCCTCAGGAGTGCTCCTGACTTACCTTATTTACAACTTGCACTGTCACAGTGCACCGTTAGAAGGTAGTGACCATGTACATTTAATTCACATTGACAACTTCTGTTGTGTTAGATGTGCTTTAAAAGTATGGGATTTGGGGTAAAATGTGATAATACAGTCTAGTCTGCAGAGGGCAGAGCAACACCGCTGAGCGTTACAGTTCAGGGTTCTGCTTCACCAATACAAGCCCATACTTCTTTTTCTCTGGAGTAATGAAGGTTTACATTCAACCGACTGAGGCTGCTTGCATTTGTCTCCTATTAGTGTGATTATAAGTGGGGTAGCCAGATCTGTGGCAACTCCACTTGATTTTTGTGTGACTTCATTCAAATGGTCCTGAAGTGGTCCTTGACCAGTACTGAAGCAGATAGATAAGCATTTTTAGCTCTCAGCTAAAGCAGCGTAAAAAACTGTGTGTCTCTGTGTGTATGTAGGTATATATATATGTGTATGTTCATCTTCTAATAACATCAGTGGAAAAGCCAAATTGCCTCAGGATTTACTTTTCACCCTGCCCAAATCTTCCCTGAAAAGCTTGTTAAGTAATTTTGGCAAGTAGAGGTTGTGTATGTTAGGATCTTCTAATGTGCAAGACAAAATTTATGTGGCACATCACCCAAGATATGAAAAGATGGCAGATCTTAAAAAGGAAATAGTAAAAGGCCAAGATCTAGAAATACCAAAAAATTGTTTCCGTCTATGTAAGAAAGCAATGTAGACCAGAGATGCTGCAGAGCAAGCAGTCTGAGAAATGGCAGCGAGAATCATCCAAAGACCTGCATCCCGCCATTCATCGGCCATGAGCCATGGCTAAGGTTTTGGTGAAGCCTCACTTTCTGAACTCTCTTCTGGTTCTTTGGGAATCCAGTAAGCGGGAATGCACAAAGCAGATATACAGTGGGTGGAAGTAAATGTGATCTCTGGTAACCGGTGAAGTTGTGTCTTTGTCTGTAGAAGCGATGAGGTGCTTTTAACTAGAAGCACAAACACATCTAAACCATGAAACTAGAGTTTATTTATTTTACTGGTAAAAGAGGGAGTATCATCTAAATTTAGCCTAGTTACACCATAGGTGGGTGATCTCTCTAACACTTCATTTTTTTACTTCCTTCCTTCCTTCCAATAGGAGAAATAGTTGAACAAAAAGTTTAGTAGCAAAAATAGGAACAAGCAAGGCTGAGTAACACAGTGTGAGAGGTTGCATATAAAAAAGTTTTGTGAAAACATTTTTTCAGGCAAGAAATAAGCCATTGAGTTTTGTTTGCTTCTAAACTAAAGAAGGCACACCTAAGTGAAAGAAACAAAAATAGCATGCTGCAGGGATAAGTTCAAATGCCCACAATTTGCCAAAAGCAAGGACAAAAAGTCGTATGGCAGATGTCCTTTCTGGGAGTCTTTTGGGATTGCAATTCCAGGGGCTGGCCCAGAAGATGGGGATGAATCCACCCACCCATCCACTGCGGGGAAGTGAAGTGCAGGAGGGACTTTATCCTCAGAGGGTACCTGCTTGCTTCCACATGAGGATGCAGTGGAACATGGGAGGTGAGTATGGTTCATTTGGGTTTGGGGTTTTTTTCCTTTAAAATTTGAGAAGGGTTTCCTGCAGTATTTTGAAACCTGTTCCCTGGTGATAGGTTTTAGATACAAGAGCTAAGATAGTCAGATGTTATATTTAGATATTATAGTCAGGTATTATATTTAGTTATAAGAGCTAAGATATTCAGGGCTGCTAAAATCGTCTTAGCCAGTGGTTTATAGCTATTATTAAAATATAAGCAAATGATCTTGAAGCTTTTCATGAGAGTTTAGTGAAACTGAAACCCTCACAGCCTCAGAGCTTATGCTAAAGAACTGGGAGGCAAAGAGGAGGAAGACATTTTCATACTGGTCAAACAAACACATAATATTCTAGCTCTAAGTACCTTAAATACATCTATTTAAAAATGCGGTTGTCTACAGAGGGGAAAAAAATGTTAACTAGCTTTTGAATGGTAGTAGGATATTTTATAAAGTGTCCATAAAATTTTTCAATCTCTATTTAAAGGCAAGTAATATGGCCTTGCTCTAAGACAATGCAATGTATGTGATTGATAGTAATTAAATACAGTGAGCATACATCTTTCAGCTAACGCAAAGAAGCTTTGGGATAGTCAGCAATCTGACTGTGCTCGGAAGCCCACGTCCTGACCGCCCCGATATAAACAGCATTCACAGGAAGGGGGAAGCAGCTACCAGCGACAGGAAGGTTGAATTTAGCATCAAACTCCTTATCTAGGCAGAGCGGGCTGCTCAGGATGCTGATACGAAAAGGTGTATAAATTGCTACAGCAGACTGTGATAGCTGCCTGGCCCTTCCTGGGAAGACCATTCACATCGATGTAATCAGGGTACAATCATGCACATGCAGATGGGTTTAGGAAGAGATTATATCCTGGGGCCAGTTATCCAAAAAACTGCTTACCATGGTGTATTACAGTCTCATTCAGTCTCAGTTACTGTCACTTGCAGAAATAGATTGATCTGCATGCTGAAGTAGGAGGGGTTGTGTCTTTTAAAAATGAAAACTTTATCATAGTAAGAATTATTATTAGTCTTACTAGCCCAAAAGAAATATAAGCCTTTCCTGAATCCTGATAGGTACTGCAATATCTGGTTCAATTTTTAGATTATCGGTTTTGTATCAGAGCTGGCCCAGCTCTCATTCCAACACTTTAGGGATAGAAGCTGTTGCAGCGTTGTTTTACTGCTTTGAATCAGTGAGGTGTCTTGTTTACAAGTGGAAGAAAAACAGCTTCAAAACATCCTTTGCAGTGTAATCAGTTGCTCATTAACATATGATGCCAAGTTTCCTTTTGATTTCTGTGTATATCTTGGGAAATCCCATCTGCCCTGAGCCTACAGCGCAGCAAGGCACTATTCAATCAATACATGCTCCTCCGTGGCCGAAATGAAGAGTTAACACAAAATTGTAGCATCCCCCGCATTGACTTTGCGATGAATGATGACTCTTGTTTCTCCCCTCTTCCCCAAAGTATACTGCAAAATTATTTCAGATTTTCTCAAAACTTTATTCAAGCTAAAATTGAGACCTGGAAATGCTTTAAAGCAGTCTTTTAGTTGCATCTTCCCACACATGTCTGAAACACCACTTTTTTTTTTTCCATGCTAGACATATATTTAGTTCAATTCCAGTGAGGAAGGCTGGAAACAATTAAACTAGGAAAAAGGAGAGTGGTATAAAAGACTCTACCCGTGTCCTGAAGACCAATAAAATATATCTGTCCTGGGTAATTGCAAAGAGAACATTCTGGATTTGAACTGCTAAAACAAGTTAAGCCAAGAAGATATTGGGGTCCATCTGTTCTGCAAACTGAATGCGGGTACTGCACATCACCGATCTCCTGAGCACAGGAGGATACAGTGACACAGCTGTCAGCAGTCTTAGCACCCAGAGTATCCAGCCAGGTGCTTCACGCCAGGGTTGCTAGCGTAAGCTAAAATCCTTAATCGCTCTGGTTTTGCAAAAGATTTTTTTCCCCCATCGTATATTGGAAATCCCTCCTAAAACCTGGAGGGCATTACTTCTTTATAAAGAATATGTTTGTAAAGTGGATAATTTCCAGATGTCAAATCGTTTCTCAGACCTTGCAATAACAATTCACTGCTCGGGCTTCTCGGCCAGCACTGGGCACATGGTTACCTTGGGTATTTTCAGAATCCATCGTAAGGCAAATGGCACCTTTAAATAGGGGAAAAACAAACAGCCTAATAGGCACTTCACAGCAGAGAGCACCTCATCAGGTTTGTCCCAACACATTCTCACGTCATTGTTCGATAGGGTAACAGGCCATAAAAGAACGAAGCGGCTACTTTCCTTTTCTGTCAGATGTTGCAAGTTACTCATATTTCCTGTTCTGCTATTTAAAGGACTAAGGGCTGAAAATGGGAGTTCATTAACTTGTCTGAAATGAAATATTTTCCTGTCTTTCTACAGCCACGGTTGAATGAATGACATAAACACAGGCCTGGAAGGCATCGACAAAGAGCGGGTAGTGCCTTCTGCCCTGAGACAGTACTAGCCCTACGGGAAGCCCAGGCTGAACCCTAGTGCAGGTTGCCACCAGAAATCTCCCTCCAGTCTGCAGGGGGGCCTGGATATAGTATATGTCAAAGTAAGAGACCACGAGTTTCCATGCCGGCTGTCCAGGAGGAGCACTCCTCTCTCCCTGCTGCCTGATGGTTTGGGCTGTATTTTAGCCAAGAACAGAAGTGTGTGGGAGAACGCGGGAGAATTTCAATAAGCTAACACCAGTGGGATTTAGGCACTTAGTGGTATTTTTGACAGTCTTCCCTTAACTGAGCACATTCACACTTGAACCACTTAAAAATAAAACATTACTTGCCACACTTTTTTTCATTCCTGCTGGCTGTTATCTTCTTTACAGACTTGAACGTATGCTTATTCATCCTTCAGAAAAAAATCTTATCTTGGTCTGGATGGCCTGGGAATAGCTCAGGGCACGCTTGCAATGCAAACTTTGAGGAAGTAAATTTAGTTTCTCAATGAGTATAACCAATTCAACTGTCATGTTTGACAACCATCCTTCTAAACTTTTGATGGAGAAAGACTTTGCTGCTCTGGGATATGCAATCTAGTGTTGCAGGCCCTAATGTAGCTTTGGGCCCCAGGAGGTCACAGGCCACATCTAAGAGGCCCAAGAAGGGTAACTAAGAAAAGCAAGCCTGTTGTCAGCAGCCTTAAATTCTTAAATTTGCTGTGCTGGAGACTGTACTGCTGGGGAAAAAAGAACATAAGGGTTTGCAGATTGAAAGAAGAATCTGAGAGCAAGGCCACAAGCTGGGCAGCAGCAGCTTTGTGTTTTTCAAAATACAGAGGCAAATTCTTCCTGAAATGCAAAGATGTTTGCAGAGAAGTCCTTCACTCTAATATATTCTGAGTCAGCACCAGTATGTAAACTATAGACCATGAACATACTTGTGTACAAACATCCTCACCTGAGCTGCTGCCATCCGGGTAGGTGTGGGTGAGCACTGAGGAGCCTGCTCACTGGAAAAGCACACCTGAGGAGCTCCCCTCACTCTGCTAATTATACTCTAGGAAGTTTTAACATGTGGCACCAACTGCTCGTGCCAACTACTGGGCTCCATTTTTCTTTCATACACCTTAAATGCAAAGAAAGGGGCTCCCAGCTGGAGCTCCTCCGTGCTTGCTGCCAGAAGAGTAGCAATAGCTTTGAAAGGGGAAGGAGATGGAGGATACTGCCTGGGAGATGAAAGCCCTTCCACACCTCCTCCTCCCCTAAATTCCACACAGGTAGCAGGGATTTCAGGCTCTACCTTGTAAGAAAAAGGAGTTTGTCAAGCCACGAGTGCGCTGAGCCTGGGGAAGGCAGATGTCAGCAGCCGTAGGCGGGGAAGAGGAGTGGGAGGAGGTAGGCTGCACTTTTAAAAAAGTTCATGGAGTTCAGGCAATAAGTAGTCACATGCATTGCTTACCTTTTAAAATCTCTCCACAAACTGCTAGCCATTAAAAAAAAAAAATTAAAGATCACACCTCTTAATGAGGAAAGCAAAAAAAAAAGCTAAAGAATGTAAGAATGAATAAGCTACAGCCACAGCCTTAAATCAGCGTAAATAAAATGTGGTCACAACCCAGAGATATTTACATCTTATAGCCTTGAGAAATTATCTTCATTTGATTCATAAAATAAATCAACATTATGCAAACAGCATCAGAGACTTAATAGTTCTCAAAGGAGTTGATGCTAAAATAAGGTATGCAGGCCCTGAAACGCCTCCCAGCAGGACAGCCTGAGGTGTGGTTGTGTAATGGGGATAAGTACGGTACCTCTTTGGAGCATTAACCTGAATTAAAGGATGAAATGGCTGGGTGGCTGGGCAAGGATCAAGCGACACTCCTGGTCACTGCTGAGGCCTTGATAAGCATTAGAAAAATTGCAAGACCATCACTTAAATACAGAAACTCTCACTAAGGAGCACAGCAGTTTTCTTGCAAGGGATTTCTTCTCCCTGCTGGACTAGGCCAGTTCTCAGGGCAGCCGCAGCTGGGGAGGAGGGGGTTCAAGGAGGGGTTCGGCATCCCCACCCCATCATGTCTGCACCCAGTGCTTGGAGGGCACGGCTCCAGGCTGGCCCTGCTTACCCGGCAGGCTGCAGCAGCTCTCCACAGAGCTGAGTAGTGCTTTGCAGGGACAGCAGCTGGACGAAGCATTAGGGACTGATGCAAAACCAGTATATTGTGTCTATTATGCAGCTGCGTTGGGAGTTACGTACCTCAATCCCTCTGCATCACGGCGGGGGAACGCTGCCCACGCAATGCTGCTTGCTGTCAGTAATCCTCTCAACTCGCTGCTCAAAATACAGCATGTGGCAGTTGCTGCGGCACCATGGAAGAAAACGTGGTGTGCACTAAAGTCACATAGAGCCTGATCTTCGTCTGAGGTCAGGCCGTGTAAATCAGGTCAATGCCTGCCGCAGCTGGTCCATCCCGCTGAAGGCATTCCTTCCTGTGAGAGCAGAGGCAAGGCCACACAGCTTTAAATCCCAAGCCCTTCCATGGGATTATTCCAGATTTTCCTTGGGGAGCTAAAATCTGAATTTAGCCAATAGCATGTACACAAATGCCATTTGTTTGAGCTAAATTCACTGGCTTTGCTTCAGTTTGAGAGACACCTCCAAGAAACAAACCTCTCCACATGCTTTGCAGCTTGAAATTGGATTTTAAGGTGCTACTGCCTGCGCAGGGCCTGTAACAAACTGTGCCCTTGCAGAACTGCCTTGCATCTGGCAAACAGCACAAATTTAACCCGCTCATCTCCATGATAACACACTAGACAAGCTTACTGCAACGGATGCCCACCGGGGGAGTATTAGTCTTCAGCGAAGGGAAGACTGGTCCTTGTGTAAACACATGATATTCTGGAGTTAAGAGAAGAATGACAATCAAAGGTCTTGCCCACTAGATGAGGCTTTTGAGGCTCCCAAGGGTTGGCTCATTCTTTTTCCTTACTGCACTAGCAGCCCCCAGTCTGCCAGCTTTCCTCTGCTGATGATGTTAATGCAGCTCCATGGTTTTGTTGCAGTGAGTGTCATGCTTATAAATTCTTGATGGGATGAGCAGGGCTTGCACACACATATCCCCTTAACCATCACCACTGCTAGCTTCTGGGGGCTTCTGCTCTCAAAACTAGCTCCCAGAAGTGCAACAGAATAAGGCCCCAGTCAAATGGTGTTAACATGTAAATGCACACTGAAAAAATCTTCCTTTGCCACTGATTAAAGGCAACATGAAGACATCTGGCTGATGTATTCCCCTAAACTGATCATGTGTCTGAGCACTAAAACATCCTATAACCAGGCAAGGCAAGCTGGCTCTAGGACAGCTTCCCGCCAGGACCGGTTTAACGTGTGCTGGGGAACAAGTGATGGTGCCCTCTCTTGGTTTAGAGCATGGTGGTTACATCAAACCAGCTGGGATGATTTTGCATCATCCCTTTCAGCTCTGTCTAGAGTTAGGAAGCCAGAAATAAGAACAGTCATCCTGAGTTTGATACTCTCCTAAGAAAACTTCTTTAAGAGTCATACCTCAGGAGCTTATCTAAATGTAGAATTATGTTAATTCAACGGAAACAATTAAACTAATTGAAGCTTTTGGAAAACACTGTGCCCGTACTCCCACTTGCATTTTAACCAGGTGTCTTTCACACCTGCCTCCACCATCGCTTGCTCCAGTGGTTTTCAGTGCGTGCTTCCTCCACCTTCAGACAGGTCACAAAAAATAACTCAGAAAAGCAGTTTGGCAACAGGTTTGAATTCCTCTGGGGTAAGGACTGGAAAGTATCTAGGCAAACAACAATTTTTAAAAGATCAAAAAAACACTGGCTTCTTTAGTTATATAAATGTAGATGTAGCTAAAGCCTGGGGATGAAGCCCACCACTCCCTTGGATGACGATGCCTCAAGAGCGACCTGGCCAGCTGTACTGCATCACGGAGCAGAGGTGCTGCAGCAGCACACTCGGTGGAGACTGAAAAGCTGCAAAGGGGGATCCCACCCTGTCACTTATTTTCCCCATGCTGGGTGCTTCAAAAATTAAAAAATCACAGCCACTCACCATCTCACCTCTGCTAAGCCCAGTGCTGCTCAGGTCCGCTGTGATTTCCAGAGCATTTCTGGACAGCTGCAAACCTGGTCCTTGCTCTTGGGCAACCAACCCCCAGCACACAAAAGGCACTATGTGGCACTGCCCTTCCCACTGTCCCCTGCCAAAAGATGTGCTCCTACACGTAGGACTGCAGAGATGTCCCCGCGCTGCTGTGGTTTGGCAATACAGGCTGTCCTCAACCTCGCTGGCAGGTGGCAATTTGGACCAAGCTGGCTCTTTAGGGGACATTTTGCATGTGTGATTTCTTGTCCAGTAGTTCCCACAGCTAAAATACAAAACACTGAGGCTGAAGGGTTTAGAGCCTGTGTCCAGGCTAAAATGCGCTGATTATTTTACAGAATTATTACTGTATGAAAGTGTACACTTCAGGTCCCCTCTGAGGCAAATTCTGCAGTAGTGGCACATGGTGGGGAGGAGAAAGGCTTACCGAGGCGTCATCCCTTTTCATTCTTTAAACTACATTTTCAAATTATAGAAATCATATCATGCATGTGATCAGATCCCAGACTGGCAGAACCATTCCCAACAGAGCTGTTCTCCTTAAAGTTTTTAACCTTTAGAAATAAATAGAGATACACTATAGATAACTTCTGCCCACTGAAATGTCCATTCACTAACCGTACTCTCACCACTTCTTCAATTTGACAGTTTTTTAGGAACTGTTTCTGCAGAGGCAAGAAAGTAGCATAAATAATCAAGTAGACTTTCATTGTCTTTACCTGCTTGTAAATCAGTGGTGTTTAACTACATGTTTAACAACCATCACTCCTAGATACATCATTTATAGCTGAACCAACTGATGTGCTTAAATGTAGCTAAGGAATATGGGAAATATAGAGGGAAAAATCCATTAAGAAATAGAAACTTTGGGGTGTTTGTGTATGTATACGTCCTTTGACTAAAGTTGTATTTAGATATCTCATAAAAGAGAGAGTCTGGAGCAAGGAGCTCACCTATTCCTGCAGTTCTTTGACACTCATTTAAAGCATTGTGCATTTAAAATGCAAGAGGATCACCTCTACAATAGCAAATATCAACTTGCAGATGTTTCCTCTGGTCAGCAAAAAGTGCCTGAAGCTCAAACTTTTCTCTTGCCATCAGAGCAGGTGGGCATTAAGGCAGGTGAGACTCCTTATTTGACACAGAAATAATCTATCAGCAGCTGTGCCATCACTACCACCCCCATTTCACCCACAGGCACTTGGTGGGGGGAAACGGGAGATGCTGCAATGAGGAAAGGTGACACTGAGGAGTGCAGAGCATGACTGGCAGCCAAGTAGTAGACAGGAGACTGAATATAACTGATGAAGAAGCTTGAGGAAGTAGCACATAGCAAAGAAGAGCTGAAGTATGCACGGGAAGTGCAGGACCGATCCGCCTTTCTAGAGGAAACACAGGGAGGTATGGGGGCAGATATTTGTGCAAAGGCAATCACAGGGGACAGTGACGGATGCATCACTGCAAAGGGTGACATAAATGCCCTCAGCGAGGACCACTGCACCAGCAGCACTGGCCAGAAAAGAAGCTGTTTCATGTCCAGAGTGGCAGCTCAGGAGGAGTGGGTGAAACGCTGAAGCACTGACCCCTCGGGTGAGGGCTGGCTGTTGCACGGTACCTCCTCACCACACTCAGGTCTCTCAGCCCTCAGCCAACACATCCCTCCTCTTGGGATGTGCAGGGCTGGGCAGGGCTCTTGATTTATAGGGTTTGACCTTCTTACTACACTTCCTCTCATTTTTTAACTACCACAGGGCATCAGCAGTAAGGTCTGCAGGACTGTCGGCCCTCACTCAGGAGGGAGAAGAGGAGACATGAGGACTTGTTTGTGTACCGTGTGCTGTTTCCTCCTGCATTAGATGGATATTTCTATTTCAGTGGCTATCAGGAACTGGGAAGGGGTGTTGGCAACTGACAGCATAGCTGCTTTTCTCCAGCTCCCTGAAAGAACTTAGGTACAGGTAAGGGAAATTAAGCCAAATTGGGCACCTATTTCCAAACTCCACCTCAGAGCCCCCTTCCCTCACCCCAGGAGCTGGAGACACACTGCGAGCATAGAGCACTACCCCAGCGCTCACAGGGTTATGCTTTACCAGGGCATTGCACAAGTCCAGAGGTGCTTCCCTCCCACATCCCAGCCATCAAGAGGTTTGAGCTACCTCCAGTTGTTGCTTGCAGAGCTGCAGGAGGACAATGCACAAGCTCTTTCTATTCTGCCAAACAGCATAAAAAAGACATTTTTAAACATTGCAATTTTAAATTTGCAGAAATTTTTTTCCTTCCAAACACAGTAGGGAGAATGCATTTTTTGCTTCCTATGATCAGTGCCAGCTAAGTGCCCCCCTTGTCCTTTTCTCCTCTCTGGGGCCCCAGAAGTGATGCTGTTCCTCTTGGCACTTGTGTGCACCTCTCCTGCTCTGGGTCCTTGGCTCAATGGCTGTCTCCAAACCGTGAATTTTCCATGAATCTTGTAGCCACATGGCCTGCACAGAGAGTGTCGTGGTTTAACCCCAGCCAGCAACTAAGCACCATGCACCTGCATCACCCAGTGGGATGAGGGAGAGAATCAGAAGGAAAAAGGTAAAATTAGTGGGTTGAGGTAAGAACAGTTTAATAGGACAGAAAGGAAGATAATAATAATAATAATAATTACAATAATAATAAAATAACTGGAATATACAAAACACATGATGCACAATGCAGTTGCTCACAACCCACCAACCGATGCCCAGTTAGTTCCTGAGCAGCGATCCGCTGCCCAGGCCAACTCCCCCAGTTTATATACTGGGTATAACATCACATGGTATGGAATATCCCTTTGGCCACTTTGGGTCAGCCGCCCTGGCTGTGTCACTTCCCAACTTCTTGTGCCCCTCCAGCCTTCTTGCTGGCTGGGCATGAGAAGCTGAGTAATCCTTGACTTAGTCTAAACACTACCTAGCAACAACAGAAAACATCAGTGTGTTATCAACATTCTTCTCATACTGAATCCAAAGCATAATGCCACACCAGCTACTAGAAAGAAAATTAACTCTATCCCAGCCGAAACCAGGACAGAGGGGTCCTCACTAAATTCGAACCACAAGCAATGGGGCACTCAGAGCAGAAAGCCCCCTTAGGACACAGTGGGATGCATGGTCCATGGGATGCTCTGCCCACCACTGCTTGCTTAGGCATTGACACTGCGGCAACTTTGGAAACAGCAACTTTACTAACATGCTGGATGAATTATGTACAGGTTTGAGCTCTTTCTGACTCCCACTAGGAATACTCAGCTTGCAAAAGAAAAGCTCAGGTACTGCAGGAATGAGAAAAGCCAAAACCACTAAGAAGCTATGGATCTTTATTCATGACTCGGTGCTCTACGCTGCATGGAGATCCCATCCCTGCTACAAGCAAAAATGCGATGATCAAAAATGTGAGGTGATCAAAAATGTGAGGTGAGTATCCCACTGAAAGAGAAAAAAAAAGCCAGAGCCTGGACCTTCAAACCCCATGTGTGCCTCTGCCAGGAATGCCATGGCACTGCCAAACACCAGAAGCAGCAGGCAATGCCCTTGCCTGTATAACGCTGTTTTCATTGCTGTTTTTTTTTAATTTAATCAAAACCTAAGCTCTGTTGTGAAACATCAGATTGCTGAAAAACACCCTGTAGTCCCACAGGGCGTTCATGATCAGGCAGGTGGGTGTAAAATGGCACCTGGCACTGTGGGGCCTGAAATGCCCTTCTCTGGCAGGCGCTGCCTGCCTGCCGGACCGAAACCACCTGCTGGGCTTGATCAGGCCCCACTTCTGGCCAGGGATGCTCATCAATGCCTCTTTCAGAGCAGCAAGTTTAGCAAAAGACACCTGAGCAAAGATCCCCACATTTCCAGGTTGTTTGCCTGTCCTGGGGTTTCCAGGTGCTGCTCCCTTGCCTCTGCAGGTGCCCCCACTTTGGCAGCAGCCTCCCTTCACACACCGCAGAAGCCAGACCCACATCTTTACCCAAACCCACATGCTTTAGCGTGGTTTTGAAGCAAGTTTAGCCTCACAGGTGCTGACTGTACCAGTCCTTGACGCTTCAGGTGCTCTGATCTGCTTAGAGACATGAGCACTGGTTTTTTTCATCAGGGAAAAGAAAAATTATCTAAATGATCTTTCCTCTGGTTTTCTTCCTCTCTCAAGAAGACTTTCAAAAAGCAGAGTTTCTGTGGCTTCAGCCTCAAACCTTTCTGAGGTATCTTTTGACCACAGCTTCTGCAACGGCTTGTGTGCACCATGGGTACTTGGCAGGGTGGCGTTCACTGATGGGTGTAAGGGGAATGCGAGGTGCTGTATTTAGACTCCCATTTTCTGTGTAAGTAAAGACATGGTGAACAAGGGACAGTCTTCTGAGCTTGCAGGACCTGCCCTTCATCCCCACCAGCGAGCACCTCGCCCCAAACCCTGTGCTGCCCTGAAGCTTTTCTAAAGCTCATGCCTTTGCCAGTGTGGGGCATCGCTAGTGCAAATATTGAGAGCTGCTTTGGCCTGCACAGAGGCTCTGTGAAGTATCCGTATGGCAGAGCTGCCATGGGCGGGTTGCTCTTAAAGAGCTATGGAATTGATTTTTCTTGTGTTAATGTGGCTTGGAGGGGGGAATGCCGGGGAGGAAGGTCTGCGTGTTTGGAGAGAAGCATAAAATCAGATATGCCTTTGACACATGTCCAAAGTGAGTTCAGTCCAGAGAAGCCTGGGCATCCATACAGGCCAAGATGGAGGACCTTATCTGCCCCACTGGAGAAACTCATTTGGGAGGGGGCAGGAGATGCCAGTGAGGGGCAGGAGACTGCAGCCAGCTGCTGCTCCCAATGGCATGAGTTTAATAACCCATTTCTCTATAAGCGCCATGAAAGACCAGAGACTGAATATACACACTTGCTGTGCAGCTCCACAGGTAATGCAAACTTGGAGGGGGCCAACTGTACCCTAGCCCAGCTCTCCTGCTCATGGCTTACAGCAGTGCCACCACACAGTGCCCGCCTGGGGCTCGGCACCATCCCTGTGCCCCATGGGGATGGGACAGGGACCAGGAGCTGGCACCGATGCCGTGCAGCTCCTCACCCCAAAGTGCCTGGAGTAGGGTGGCGTGGGCTGGCCCTGTGGCACCATACAACCACCTGGACAGCTCTGGCTCTCAGCCGGCTCCCATGTTACGCGTGCCTGGCTCGATGGCCACAACGTCTAAAATTACCACCGCCTTCGTGCTGAGACCATGGGATCTTCCCTGACATCCAGCAGCGTCCCCTGCATTCATAGGTCTGGCTGAATGTGAGCTCCATGAAGCACGCGCCATGCCAATTAGTGTTAATCACTGTTTACTCCCTGCATCCCTTCCCATCTGCCCACTTGCAGAAAGTTAAAATAAATGAGTAATATTTAAATGAATAGTGCATTTGTGATTCCTAGTAATTTCCCTTAAAGTAGTTAAGACAAGCACATTAACTGGTACTAATTCATCATTCTGCTTGTAATTTGGCCGGGATTCAGACGGGAGAACCTGTTTTCGTAGCAGCTAATAAACGGTGGTTTATTGCTGCCCTACCAGGTGTCCCGTAGCTGCAGCCTCCTTCCCAGCACAGGAGCCATGAACGTCTGCTTCTCTTGGCACGTGCTTCTGGTTAGAGAGGCGATACTTTACAAATAGGCCAGGCCGGTTATGAGTCAGCTCTAACCACCACAAACAATCTTTCTGTTTCATCAAGGGAAAACCGGGTGGAGCAAACGTCTACCCATCGGTTCCACCTAATGCCATGCAGCTGAGGCACATTAAATAGCACCCGAAGCCCAGGGACGTGTTCATAGGCCTTGCCCTAAAACTCAGTGTAGGCTTAGGAAACCAGCTTACACCATGACCTTGCTTATGTGTCATGCTTACAGATATTTCAGGTTACGAAGGTGGCCCTTGCTCCTGCGGTTCCCACTGAGACTGAACCTGCGGTGGGGACTGGCCTGGTAGCACCGCAGGCTCCGACCCAGCCCCAGTAGTTGATGGCAAAATGGAGAGCTGAGGGAAAAGGGCTGCAAGAGGTTGGCAGAATCCCCAGGTCCACACAGGCAGTCGGGCTCCGTGTTTACCCCACCTCAGCAAGGCAGGAATTAAATTAAAACCTGGTTTATGAAGGCTGTGTGGGCTCTGCTGACTCACACTGGGATATCAGATGAGGGGGCTCGCCTTGTTAGCCAGAGAAATGGCAAGGCTGGGAGAGGAAGCCGGGACTATTTCCATCCCGCTCTTGCCAGCACACCCAAAAGCTTGAAGGGAACGTGCTCGCCCAGCAACCGAAGGGAACCACTTACAAAGATGGTGAGGGGATTTGCTCATCAATGAGATCCTGTAATTTGAAAGGATTTGTCCTGGTGCAGGCAAGAACAGAGGGCACATACCCCTACGGGATGCGGGAGAGCTTACCAAGTCCCTCCTTATGGCTAAAGATGCTAAGCTTCTGCTGAAACCATCAGTTAATAATAGCTTATAGCTAATAGGAAAAGAAAGAGAATTGGGTTTGGTGGTTCCACCTGAGGTCCTAGCAAGACCTGATCAGTGGTGGCCGCTGAGCCAGTGATACCCTAGGGTTGCTAGTAGCGTCATAGAAAGCTGCAGCATGTTTGCCTTGGGTCTGCCTGTGTCACTGCGCAGCGGCACCATCCCTGTTACATGAGGTGCTGGAGCATCCCTATCCTACCCCTCCACTCACAACAGCCAACTGTACTTCATGCCTTGATATCAAGCTGCCAGGCTGGGGGAAAAGCAGTTCAGCTGGGAGCAGGGCACATCACAAGCTCTTTGGGTTAGGTCTGGCTCTCCTTCCCCCCAGGAACAGTCTCATCGATATCAAGTGCTCCTGGCTGTTTTAAGTGAGAAGCAAGTCCTGGTCCATCTGCTTTTGCTCACTGATGACAATGCAATGCCCATGCAGCGATGGTGAATCTTGTTGGTGCCCAGCCATGGGCTCAAAATTAAAAAAGCCTCACAGCTGCATAGCCACAGCAGTAAGCCCAACCCTCCCCGTGTGCAGTCGGATGAGGAGCCGCCACTGCCAGCGGGCAGCACGTGGGGACTGTCCCAGAGGAGCTGCTGTTTGCAGCAATGTTGGTTCTTTGCTCTCCAGGATTTTGGAAGATGTGCCGTGAGAGAAGGTGTTACTTTTTGGATCCAGGCTGGTTTTACTCACTCAATACTCCTTGCAACTTCAGGAAGATTGCAACCAGGCAGAGGATTGCTGGGGCATTACAACACACATGTAGCTTTGTCTCGTAAAAGGACAGTCGCTCCATGGCCTCAAGCAGTTATTTTGCTTGATATCTCCCTCTTCAAACCTGGGCAAGCAGCTGTGCAAAACAGGCTGTGGACACTCAGAGAAGTGCTGCAAGTTTATTTGGTATTTAGCCAGGCACCAGCTTACTCTTGATCAGTGATCAGTCACCTAACGATGAGGCTAAGTCAGGCCTGAATGTTAGAAACTGCATTTTGATTCCCTACATGTTTTGCCACACCATCAGAAACCATGCCTTTATTTTTTAAAAAAATGCAAAAGCACACCACAAACATGACTGGTATGTTTTAAAGTGAGTGGGGGTGGTTTATCACATGCTAATGCAGACTCAGATTCTTTCTCCAAGATGCAGCTAATTTCACATTAATTATACTTGGGCATCTCCCCCCTTTCCCAGGCACAGGTCTCATCTGAAGTCCAATTGTTTCTGTTAGCAGCATAGAGCAAGGCTAGGGCTGGCCCTATGCTGAGGGGTGAGAAGGGGTTTTTATAGTCTGAAAGTCTACAGAAACCAGGAGCATTGTGCATTTTCTACCACATTATCCTCATTTTCTACTGTAAACTCTGGAGAGACCTCACCCCTGCAACCTCTTCTGTAAGCCAAGTTTTTGCAGCAGATAGCTTGCTCGGCCAAATGACTAATCAGCACTTTATCCCTGCAGGTAACGGCAGGAAGGCAACCCTGCACCTCTCCGAGGGCCAAGCAGTGTTTGCTCACCTCTCTAGCACCCTCCATCTGCCACAGCTGGGCTGTGCCCATTAGTAGCTCCGTGCTCACAGCAGCCCCACCACCCATCTATATCTCCCTTGCCCCATTATCCCAACCAGCAAAGGGCTGGTTGCGAGCAGCAGCTCCTGGCCCAAGGGTGGCCAGACACTAGCGCACACACACCAACCTCATACATGATGAAAGGCTAAAGAAACATGTCTCACCTTAGTGAGGGGGTGCCCATCAGGGTGATGGAGCAGGAGGGGTGATGCAGGGTGCAAGGAGCCATGTACAAGCTGCTGGCTGCCCATGTGGTTACAAGAAGAGCTGGAAAGTGCACATTCTTACTGGTTTTTAAATAGAAAAATCAAATCCCAGAAAATTTCTGTTTCACTCAGGATGTTTAAGTGGTTTTTAAACTGTCTTGAGGGAAAAGGGCTGCTCAAAGTAGGGGTTTTGGCTTTTGATATGAGCCATGCTGGTGCTGGGCTCCGCTCAAGGTACATAATGGGATCAGCATGGAAAGGAGACACACTCACGCTTGGGCAGACCCTTGTGCCTGGCAGCACCCAGAGCAGCAGGCCCACAGCCAGTCCCCAAGCACCAAATGGGGATGGGGGCTCATGGGATCCAGCCCTGGGTCCTTCTGGAGCTGGGGACACCATGCTGTGCCCAAGCACCTGCAGTCAGAGCAGAGACCAGCAGTGCTGGCAGGCAGGGACAGGGCAGGGACTGTGTTGGCACCATTACTAATTTTTACATTATCACCTTCTACAAAACTACAGCTTTGTATCCTCCTGCTCAGGGAGACACCACCCCACCAAAAGAAATGTCCAGCAGCACCAGAGTTGTCCCAGACCAGACTGACCACATCTCAAATCCTGGTTCTTCTTTTCTTATTAAGCCATTTTACCTTCTTGTTCTCTAATCTATCTTCCCTTCCTCTTTCTTACCTCACCTCCAGTCCTTTCTCTCTCTTTTTTCCCTTTGCAGCCCCTTCTGTGGCTGTCCTCCCCTCCTCTTTTGCAGCATTGTGGGGAAAGCCATCACCCCTAAACATGGCTGCTGGTACTCAGCAGTGCGGATGATGGCCTCGTGTGCTCCCCATGTAACTTTTACCTTGCAGGCTCAGCAGCTACATTGCAGGCTCACAGCTCTTCCCTGTCTGCATCCAAGCAGGCAGCAGTTGAAGAAACTTTCTGGACCTTGGCAGGAGCCCACACAGTGCCTCCAGCAGCAATCACACCACCAGCGGGCACCCAAAAGGGAGATGCTGGGTTTACCCAGGCCATACCCACCCCTCCACTGCCAGAGCTTCAGCAATGAAAGATGCTCTGAAATTATTAAGCAAGAATAGGGGCCTGCCTTGCTTAAAGAGTTTGTACTTTTAGACCATTACGCCATTTGCCAAGGAGGCCAAGGGCAGGGATTGGCCCCAGGAGGAGAGCTGGTGGAGAGTGGAGATGTGCCCAAGGTGGCAGGATCAGGCTTTGGAAAGGGCGTCAAAGCCATTAGGTACACTGTGGCTTCACCAGGAAAGATACCAAAGCTGCCAAATAAAAGAGAAGATAAAAACCAGCAGCAGGGTAGCACTTTGCACAGAGTTGTCATCTCTCAAGAATTCAAAGATCACAAGTCAACACTTAAAAAGCAATAATTTACATATAATACACTTGGGCTCTTTATTCCTCCTTTGGATAGGGAGCCTTTAGGGTTCTGTTTCAGTTTTCCTCCCAAACCACTTGCTGCATAATGAAACCTGACATTTTGATGTACTTCATGTTCCTCCGGGGAGGTGGAGCTTTAGAAAAACACCAAATATATCAAGAGCCGGCAGCACCGCTTTCATTGCCCTCTGCAGCCAGCTGCGATGCTAATAGCCAGCAAGAGGGTTCCTCTGCTGCGGGCTGCCAGAGCAAATTAACCATCCTGACTTCTCTGCTGAAGGGAAAGCTGTGCAGTGTTACCAACCCAAAAGAAATGACAGCAAAACGTGAGAGGGGCAGAATCTGGTTGGGAAGGAAATTAATGACCAGCCTCGTCATTCGCTCCCCACCACTTTGTGGGAAGCATCGCTGAAGCAGCACACTGCCCTTGTGCCCGGAAACATTACAGCATCGTTCTGCTCACCTACAGGCAGGCACCCAGCCTTGCTTTGCATTAGGAAAACAGTACTGCATTGCTACCCAAAAATGAATGCACAGAGCTGCCGGGGGTCTCTGTATGCACGGCCTCCAACCCAACTCTTGTCTTCTCCAAGGGCTCTTCTCATTCTTGGTTTTCTCGTCCAGTTTGTGTTTCGACACTCAGAGGTACGGTTTTAGCCAGGTCTTCTAAGGAAAGCAACCCTTCTCTCTTACACCGCACACGCACATGCCTAAACAGCTTTTGAATCTGCTCACCATATTTTAACGTAATTTGATAAGGAAAAGAAAAAGTACAAGCCTTGAAGCCTGCGGAAGTCTTGTGAAGACAGAGATAGTGAATAAAGATCTTGCTGTGACCCTCATGGCAGGACAGGCCAATAAATTAAGCCAGCTTGCAGCAGGCATCAGGGAATCCCACAGCAGAGCACACCCCCAGAAACCCATCTCTCCTGGCTCATGCAGCTGCCTATTTACAGCACTTCTGTAAAACTCTTGCTCTGGACAGTCATAGCATTTCAGAAACACATGCACCATCTTTCTCGTCCTATGTGGCAACAGCTTCATGTTGTAAACAGCGGGTCTGGCACTACATGTCAGCCACATGGGTACCAGCAAGGCTGAAAGGTTCAATGGAGAAAGGCCCTGGAGGATACAGTGGCTCTGCACGATGATCAGCAGATGTCCCTTTGTGCCACGGAGAGCACGGCATAAGTGAGGTTATGGCAATGAGCAGGTTTCTCTGTAAGCAGCACAGTCTCCCTGTGATGTTCTCCGCATCTAGGTGCCTACTCGGTTTGAATCATGAGCCTCGTGTCTGATTTGCTTCCATGATAAGGCTTTTAATAACTAACTGCATATACAACAAAGTAAATACTCAACCAGCTCAGAGCTAGATTGCAGATCAAATATCTTCAAATCTTTCTTCTTTCCCTTTTAAAAACAAAAACCCACACATGCAGCCTGCAGGGGAGAAGATTGCTCGCTTAGCACTTCCCTCAGCTCATCAGATAAATAAGCAACTACTAATTTTGTACTTTACAAAAAATAGGCGAGGCAGCTGCTCCACAGCATACTGTGGTAACGTGATGGTGAACAGCCAGCTGCCTACCGAAGCCGAAGCCTGGCTCCTCTCCTGTGCTTGCTCTTTAGCCCTCCAACCTGGTGCACTGGCGTGCCAGCACGGGCTGCCCAAGCTGTCTCTGGCCAGGAGAGGAGGTAGGTGCTATCTCCTGTGTCCTTCCCCACCAAGTGGTAAGGCTGCATTTATACAGACTCAGACTGAAAAAAAAACCACTAGAGAGACCATGGCTACAAAGCCCAGGCTCAAAACCAGAGGGAGAAAAGAGGGAATAGGAGACACATCCTCTTTCCTAGTTGGGGATCCTGCAAAAGCAAGTGTCAGCCCCAGCACAGGATGCACCCGAGAGAACCAGCCCAGTCAGAAGCCAATGTCCACCCATTTCTGCAGACCACCGGGGCTCACCAGGAGCACCTTCTGCAGGGCAAGACAGTGGCTCTTGGTAAGGGGGGTAAACTCTCCTTCCCCCATTGCTGTGGTCATTTCACCTTAGGAGGGACACAGTTCTTCATGTAAAACATACACATGGGAAACAGCGGAGAGGGTTTGTGCCCTGCCTCAGCCTGACATTCAACAAGTCACTACTTCATCAGTGTCCCCATCCTGAGCAAAATGATACGCAGCGCACTCTGCAAAGTGATTTGGGACTGCTGGAAAGATACTTCATAGGCCCTCTCACCCAGGTGAGTAAACTTTTATTTATAAGAGTGAGCAAACCGGACCTGTGAATGGCATGTTTGGGGCTGAGCAGTGACACTCAATTTGGAGCAGTGCTTTGCTGCAAGCCGCAAATCCAAGACGGCAATGTCAGAAAACTGACCCCACACTGCTTAAGCACAGCACAGCTTTGGCTGCCCACCGAGTGTTAGTGACCACTGTGACTGCCCCTCCACCTCTTACTCTGGTGGAGTAATGCAGCTGGGTCACACCAGCAACTTGGCATCTGCTGTGGTAGCACCAGGTACTGAACAATTTCCCATGGGACAGGTAAAAACTGATAATCACTTATTTAGCCCCAAGCATTTTATCAGGGTGGGAGATCACATTCATGGGTTTCAAGTAAATTGTGCATCTACGTTTACATTCGTCATACTGCTATGTTTGCTGTTGGGCCCACAAGGATAAGGATTCCCTTAAAGGGTTTTGATTGTTATTTCTGTTAAGAATTGTGCTGCAAAAGCAACTGGTAGCACCTAAAAACTAAAGTTTTCCTCCTTGCCCTCAGCTCATAGGCAAACAGCAGAAACCAGCTGCCTTTCCCTTCCCCTCTGTACCTTTCCTGCTTTCCACTGCAGCATGCTAGAGAGAGAGCAGCCAATTTTCACTTGCAGGTGCTCCTCTGTGAACCACTTGGGAAGCAGCCTCCATTTTCACATCAGATGGAAGTATTCCCTTATCTGTCCTCGCTCCCCCGGGTTGGAAGAGCCACCCTCCCTCGCAGTTGCAGGGAGTTTCATGCCTTCGCCTCAGAGGAGCACCTCAAAGCAGAGGCATTGCACTGCCCCCACCTTGGCACAAGTTGAGGACCAAAAAATGGCTGTAGCCCAGCCATGGGGGAGCTCCCCGCTTTGCAGCCACCGACGATAGCAGCTCTCACAGCCCCTGCTACCCCACATTGTTCTTAAGACAACCTGCACTGGAAATCTATTAAGCACATCTCAAGTTACTGACAGTGCCAAGCCAACGCGCAGGGGACTGCAGCGTGTACGAGGGGAAAGGGACATCAATGGTGTCTTTGATAGGATGAATGAATCTGGGTACAGCAGGGGACTTAAAGATTTGGGGGAGGGTTTCTGAAGGCACTGAAGAGCTTCCTTGAAGGCTGCATCGCATGCTGCACTGTGAACCAGGCCCCACCGTCGAGCAGGCGGCTGAACCGGGCAGATGTTGTCTGGGGGCAGGCGGGCTCTGACACAACAGGAATTTAGACCATTTACAGCTTTGCAGAGCATAAGATGCACCTTGCATCCACCTGCTAAAAAAGCCCTGACAGCCTCTAGCTGTCAGCGCAGCAAGGGCAGGCACAGCCTGGGAAACCCTCTCCTTCCCCCCATGGCCTATGCAACTCCCAGCACAACCAGTTAACACAAATTACAAGAGGAAAATCCCATCCACAGCATTACTTTATTATTTAAACTTGGTTCAGCTACCCCCATGCCATTACACGCAAAACATAATTCTGCTTTGACTTCTCCATGCATAAAGACAGCCCCAGGCGCTTGGCCACTAACAGGAGTTCACTTTAAACTGTACACACACTGCCTTCTCCCCACATCCCAATACCCACAAAATGCAGCTCTGAAAGTCCAGATAGCACCATTGGATGGGTCATGCACCCTGTGCAGTGGGGGACTAATGCAAAGAGGAGCCTGGTGCAACTTTCCTGGAGCCACGGCAGTGTTGAGGGTGCTCCTGGTGCCAAGCATGGTACGGGGCAGTGGATGGATTTGCACCTGAATCCCTGGTGCTGTCCTCTCTCCCCTTGAGATAGCTGAGGGTGCTGCTTCTGCAAGAAAAGGGAGGTTGGGCCTGGTTGCCAGATCTCTGATCGACAATGGGAGGAAACTGCACACAGCGGAGAAAGAGAGCCAGGAGGAAAGCAGCACACCAATGGCTCCAAACCCTGCCCTGGGCTTCTCTCGCATTGTCCTGAACCAGTTGTTTCTCTGTGACTCATCTCCCCTTCTCCTTCATCTGCCCTTTTTTCTTCCAAACTTGTTAGAGAAGGCAGGTCTAGGCATTTATACCAAGCGAAGCAACAAAGGAGCCCTTATCTCAGCAGGGATGCGGGGCCGTTTCCACAGCAGCTAGGGTGTTACCTCGCAGAGGTGTTGCAGCCCAGCAGGAGAAGCACTGCTCCCTGCTCCCCCAGTTGCGCACCAGCCTCCCTGCCCACAAGCTGGGTGACACCTGCACTGGGACACACTTCCTCTCCAGGGCTGACAGAGAGAGCTTAGCACCAAGACAAATGCCCATCCCTGTTTGCTTGGTGCTTCCTTGCTCCAAGCACCACATCCTCCCCCCAGCTTCTGGGTGGTCGGAAGCACAGCAACATTGCAAGTCATGCCAGGAGGGTTATGGTTACCACACCAGGCAGAGTATTCCTCTGCCTGCATTAAAATGCTTTGGGCATTAAGGACAAACACATTCAGGTCAGGAAAGTCCTCTTCCCACTACCACAAGCTGTCATGGTACCAACACCCACAGATGTGCTATTTTAGTCATAAGCAGACCCACAGGTGGGGCACAATGTGCTGGGGGCCATGTGTCATCTGGGATGCAACCATCCCAAACGCAGCAGGCTACGCCAACGCGTTTGGCTCACGAACTCCAGGCTGGAGCAAATCAAATCATTGCGCTATGCTGGCAAGGCCAAATCGAACCTATGTCAGCACTTCTGCTAGAAAACAGAAAAGTACTTAAGAGGTTGGATAATCGTTCTCCCACCTAGAAAGAAACATGGTATGGGTGAGAACACATGGCAGAGCAAAGGGATGGCAACAGGGGTAGGGAAACATCCTTGTGTGAAAAACTTCAGTACAAATAAAGAAAAGACCAGCAACTTTTAGAATCTCTTCTTCCATCTTTCCAAAACCATAAAAACTCAAGCTTNGGACAGGATGGGACACGACAGGGACCAACAAAACTGGAATAAAGAAACAAGTTACCAAAAGTTTATAGATGTAAAGCAGCACTTTATGATCCAACTTACATGAGGCAGAAACATGCCTTTGCAGCAAAGAAAGCTAACAGTATCCCCAGCTGCATGAGGGGAAAATATTGCCAGCATGTCAGAGAGGTGATCCTTCCCCTCTGCTGAGCACTGGTGAGGCCACACCTGGAGTGCTGGGTCAAGTTCTAGGCTCCCCAGTACAAGAGAGACATGGACATACTGGAGAGAGTCCAACGAAGGGCCACAAGAATGATTAAGGTGCTGGAGCATCTCTCCTATGAGGAAAGGCTGAGAAAGCTGGAAATGTTCAGCCTGGAGAAGAGTAGGCTCAAGGGGGACCTCATCAATCTGTGTAAATACCTGAAGGGAAGGTGCAAAGAGGACAGAGCCAGGCTCTGCTGCCCAGTGACTAGACCAGAGGTAAGGGGCACATGCTGAAACACAGGAATTTCCCTCTGAACATCAGGAAAGACATTTTCACTGTGAGGGTGACCAAGCACTGGCACAGGTTGTCCAGGGAGGTTGTGGAGTCTCCATCCCTGGAAATATTCAAAAGCCACCTGGACATGTTCCTGAGAAACCAGCTCTAGGTGGCCCTGCCTGAGCAGCGGGTTGGACCAGATGAGCTCCAGAGGTCCTGCCAGCCTCAGCCACCCTGTGACTTCACACGGGAGGCAGACAGGCACTGCTTTCCTTCCCCTCCCAGTTTACACAAGTACAGCGAGACCAAGAGAACAGCTCACAGTTTTCTACAGCCAAGGAGTCAGGTCAGTCCTAGCCTCATGTCAATGGTCTGACAGCCCACAGGACAGAGGAGCAGAAGGGGGGACCTCACATGGCCCCATTGTCCCCTTGCTACTGCAGGCAACCGTGTTATGTACATTCTGTAGATCAACAAGCTCCCTTTTAACTCTTCTTAGGTTGCCATCACATGCTGTAATGAATAGCATCAGCCACAAAACTGGTAGGGGCAGAAGCTGGCCTTGGGCACTAGTCACCTGTATGCCAGGCACCAATGATGGCACAAGCGGGAAGACAACTACATGCACCGCTGACGCTCTTCTGACACAACCGAAAGCCTCTTAACACAGGTACCGCCAAAGAGTGCTGGATCCAAGACAGAAACTGCAGATAAAGCTTCTTAGGCAGCAGCTTCAATGCCAGGTATTCATTGCCGAGCCCCACCTATCCGACCAAAGCCAGGCGACATGCACAACACATGCTGATGCTTGCTGCTACGAGCAAATTGCAGTCTCTGTACTCGCTCTGCTAACCACCTGCAAACTTCACCCAAACCCGTCTGTACCCCAGGGTGATCCTCCCTGCAACCCCTCACCAGCTCTGAGCTACCCAGCCCACTCAGGTGGGGTTTGCAGGGGCACAGCTGGGCAGTGAAAGAGCTCCCAGCATTTTTGAAGAGCTGCTGTAGAGCAGCCAAGCACACTGGGCACCCCATTCCAGGGCAGGCAGGCACAGGGCATTTCAGACGAGGCATGGTTCCTTCCCCATGTGTGGTTTTGGGACAGCATGGCAGGAAGCTACCTGTCTCCAAAACTACACCAAAGGAGCCTCTGGCGTTTGCAGCCGCTAAGGATCACATATGGCACTTTTCAGCATTAATTTGTAAATGCTGACCAGCGACAGTAGTAACTGTATTTCCTTCCCAAATTCTTCCTGTCTGTTGGAACAAAGGGTGACAGGGACCCTGTTAGCATTGTACTCATCCGCTGCTTGAGACGTGCTGTCATCAACTGTAAGCCTGAAGCCACCAGCTTCCACTACACAGCACATGGGGGCTGTTTTGTTTCAGGCATGAGCACAACCACACTGTGCTCATTTGAATCTTGTTAAATATTTCCTGCAACAAGTAAAATTTGTTTATTAACAAAAAGAAGAGTTTTTCTTGGACTTACCACATTTGGCTTCCATTAAGGGAGGCAACAAACCTTCATTACATGCACTACAAACAGTAGGAAACAAGTACCCCAACAGAGGGTAACTCTCCTCTGCTTCCAGGGATCTCATATGAGAGGAGCTATATCCATCACTAAAAGCAAAGAGAGAAATGTATTCAAAATGGGCTTTTTCATGTGTTCATCCTCTCAAATGCTACTGTTTCAGTGCTGTTAAAAACATCACACAACCTTCTTGTTTAAAAGCCAGGTTGGTCCTTCCAACCTTTGACTTCCTCTATTCAAAATGCCAGGTTATATATAATAAAGGTCAGGTCAGATGCACACAATGAGTAATAATACTGTTACAGACCTATTACAGACTGTCTTTTTTTTTTTTTTTTTTTTAAATAGTAACCAGCTTCAGAAGAAAAGCCGCAGAGCAGACTACAGGCCCACTAAGGCCCAGTCTCACTGAAGCTGGTTGCCTTTCCTTCTGCACCTGGCAGTAAGCTCCACAGCACTTCGCATGCTCTTGATAGACTGAGAGACAAGGTCTTTCCCTCCAGACAATGTTAATTTACTAGCATGTTCGTTTTCTCAGTGTAGCAATTAGCTCTGTTGTCTTCCTTATTCCTGGCACACATGTATACATCCCACAACCCATCGTGACAGCGTTCACACCATCCTTGTCAGACAGGAGAGGCAGCCTCAGCCCTCAGTTATTCATCTTATCCTCCAGGGTAATACCCTGATAAAGCAAGTATGAAGCAAGCCAGGTGGGGAGGGAAGAAAATTACTCTACCTATATATTTACATATATAGAAGCAGGTGTCCCAGCTCGTTTTGGAGCTGTTATTCTGGAGAGACAGCAGAGACCTGGACTGGGGCAAACAGGTACCAGAAGGAACCAACTGCTACTTTAAGCAGACCAAGCAGGTCCCCTTCCTTCGCTGCTAGACAGCTTTCTCAGAGACCGCCGAGAACCCATTACAAGCTCACAGGTTAGAAGTGCTCAACAGCAGCACCAGGCTCTATAAAAAGCAGCCAGCAAAACCCTAACTCTTACTACAACAATTAAATTTGCATACAGGCAACAGCTTTTGGGGAGAAAACTCTAAATAGCTTCTGGCTAGACTTACTAAAATGAATTGCTAGCAAGCCTCTCACACCTGTAATAGAGCTGATCACATCTACTTTTCATCAGTAAAAAAAGACTACCTAGGAAAGGTCAACAGATGCTCTTGAAGGTCCTGAAATCTTGAAGACTTAAGCCCTTGAACGCATTAGCGTTATGCCTCAGAACACCTGAATAAAATGAGCTCTTGCTCTCTGCCTGAATGCTACTTAGGCTAGGGGTATCATCTCATGTAAAAGAATTTCTAAAGGTTTCTTTTAGATATGTTCTTACCGTTTAATCCAGTTACCCTTTGTGTAACTGAGAATGACCCTGAACAGGGAAGGTGGAATCAGGTCTATTTGCATCCCCTTAGGTTTTGCTGCTGCTGTTATTTGGTAGCTTTTTACGCTTGCAGAAATTAACCTGAGACAAAAGTTTCTTAAAATACTAGATACAAGTAACTGCAAGTTTTATAAATGTAAAACTTCATCCCAATGGAAAGATTACTCCACTTAAGCAGGCTAAACAAGTTAGATGCACAAAGTGACACTGAAATGTCTCCTGCTCCTTCACAGATTATTTCACTGTCAATTCAATCAATTTACATTGTTAGTTTTTACCCTAAGTATGTCCAAGCGCAGTTGAAGTGTTCTGATTTTTACCCTGGGCACAGGTAGTGTTTCACAGGCAATTAGAAAGTAATTTAGAAAGCAATGAATCTCTACTCTGAAGACTGAGGTTCAGATTTCTTATTCCTGATTGAGCTTAAGAATATTTTCAGATACATGCAGTACAGTAGAGCTGTCTACCACCGTACAGCAGACCCATCGCTGCTGTGCTGCACTCCCCAGCAGCTCCAAAATCTATCACAGCAATGGAACAGAGCAGAGATTCTTCCTGGCAAAGAGTGCCGGCTACCCGATGAGTCACAGGAGCCAGCGCTGGCAAGGGACTGGCTGCAGGCACAAACAAGTAGCTTAGATTTCATCAAATGAAAGGCCGTAAACAGCCAAGACACTTTCTAATATTTACTACAATAATTTGCTACTGGGGGGGGGGAGGGCAGAATCAGTACTCTGACTCTTTTCCAGCTGTATCTGCTAACATAACTAGGCATTCTTCTACCAGTTCAGGGAAATTACAGTAAAATACAAAAATCACAATAATACAATCATAATCTGATTCCACTTAAGCATTAACCAGCAACTATGATAACCACCGTTTCATTTGCATTAAGAGATGAGCTAAAGTGTATCCCCCAGGGGGAAATCCCCACATAAATACAAAGTTTCTGCATGTCATTTTCATAATCTGCCTGTTAGTGGAGACCTTAAAAGCCCCACTGCAAACTCAATGCTCATTAATCCACACGCCCACTTTGTTAAACTTTAAAATAAAATGAGTAACAGTGCTTCACCCTCACAGATTACTTATTAGGTACAGGAAGTTCAGCTGCATCAAAGCTGAAAGGAAAACAGTCTCTATTACCTTAAAATAACAACGGTGGTTTAGGTACAGAGGCTAAAATTCGTAGGCTTCAATTAAAACCTTCAGAAGAGAGACTTTTCCCTTTCCTTTAATATTTCTAGTAAATGAGCTATGAAGTACTCGCAAAGAGCATGCGAAATGTGAACTCAGCTAAAGCAAATCACCTTCTACACAGCAGAAGCTGAAAGCAGAGCCTTGCAAGAGAGACACTGCAGGCACTACTGCTGCTCTCATTCCATTGGATTTGGAAAGTTTATCAAGAAAGAGCAGGTTAAGTCCACCACAAACAAAAAAGAGTACATAAAATACACAGAGACTGACCATATTTAATTGCTATTTTAAGATCTTAAGAGTGTAGAAGCACTGGGAAAGTACTAAGTTACTCTCCAGTTTGATACCACAAGAAGTCTCATCCCCAGTGGTGGTTCGATGGGGCCCGGCGCAGAGACCTGCAGCGCTGGGGCTGGGCTGCTCAGCACCCCGCCGCACACGAAGGGTTACCCAGCCTCTTCCAGTGGCTTAACTGCCACTGGTCCAGCAGAACCCGAACTTTGCAATACGCTTGGTCATCCTTGTTTTAAATGGTTACTCAAATGTATAAGCGGCTTCTTAATCCATAACTCATTTCCAATTTAGTCGTAAGTCTCCTCCTGTCTGCTTATAGTCCCAGTTTATTAATCCCTCCTGACAGTGAATAAACTTGCTGCTAAAATACTTGTCAAGATATAAACAGCTGTCCTATTTTCTGTCACCCTTGAAGGCCCGCAGTTAAATAAAATTAAACACATAGGCTTGAAGCTACACCATATATTTGTAAATAAAATAATTTGACAGAACAAGATTACAAAGTATGAAATGAGCCCTTTCAGGAATTTTTTAAGTACAAGAGAAGTCGATGTTAAGTCCATTTTGTAAAGTTTTAAACAAATACCACTGAGGGATAGGAGTATTACCATAAAACACTTTTTTTTTTTTTAAATTCTTTCTCAAAAAGCTTGGACCATATACATCAATTTCAGATGAAAAATCCCACACACACACACACATTGGTTTGGTTACAGCTTCAGGGATCAGTGCAGCACAGTGCAAGTTTCATTCACAGATAAAAAGACATTTGAAGTAGGTACAAGAACATTCTACAAAATATAGGATATGATCTAACTCTTGGCAACCCTCTTTCCGCCCCCTAAAAAGTGCTGAAAAGTAAGCACAACATATAGAAACACAGGGAAAAGTACACAAGGAGATGGACTCTTTAACAAGACAAGTTAATATTTGACAGTTTAAGAAAGAAGAAACAATTGCTTCATGAAGAAAATGATTGTTAGTCATTAGAAGGTATGTATAAGGGAGGTTTGTACTTTGATTCTGTAGAAAAACTGAATCTGACAAGTCTCCATTCCTGAAATACAGAGTAAGAGAGGTACAAAAAGTAAGCACTGGAAGTGCCTTCTCAGAATAGCCTGTTTTCCCCTGCTGCAGGTCACCATTCCCTCATCTTTCAAGGAATAAGTATATGTAACTACTTATTTCAGCTAGTCTTTGAGTATATACAATTGTTTATTGCTTATCTGGCAATTTTACGGAATCCTCCTAGTCCCTAGTCTCCATGAGAAAGCATTTTCCCCTTTTTATGTTTATTTCAAAGTAGATCAAATACTCTTCAGTGCTTTTAGAAAAAAAACCCTTATTTTTAGAAATTGCCCAAGCTAAAAATATTAACGCAATTTTCACCTGAAGTAATGTATTGCAGACTATTAATGGAGAAGGCCTCCCCTAAAGATGCTAAGTGCACCTTTAGCTACCAGAAATCTCACGGAGGGCTACAGCTTTGAAGTGCTCTGCTAATTTTTATAAAAAAAAAAAAAAAAGTTACAATGACATTTACAGCATACAGAATGGGAGACTAGTGCAATATGCAGCATTGATTGTTTATTCAATAAATATTTAACCCAATTACAGCCAACCAAGGCAAACAGTGCAGAAATTGTCACTTAGAGATACAAAAGGTTAGCATTTTTTTGTTTCAAGTCAGTTACTACTATATTGATATCACTGTTGCAAAGAGATTTTTCTGCTTCAAAATTGATGCTATCATTATAAAAATACAGAAACACAGTATTTGGAGGTTTAACATGTCTTTGCAAGTCTAAATTTTACATTTATATGGGAACGTGACACTTCTGTATTCAAGAGCTTATTAAAAATAAAAATGAATACTATGGTAGAGACATTTTCTGCACTGATGATTTCATTATAGTTCTTAAATACATCTTTCTTGGTCCTGGGTATACATTTAGAATGAAATAACTTGCATCTCACATTTATCCTGAGGTCAGCTGTGTAAAAAGGAAAGCCAATTTTGTAAGGATACTTGCAGGCTTTTTGTTCAAAATATAAGGTTATTTCTGAACAAGCCAATAAAACTCCTGGGGGGAAAAAAAACCCAACCAAAACACACCAACCCTCTCACCAATGTTTTAAGAAACAATTTAGTGTAATTTTTGGGAATTATTTCCAAAAATATATAGGCTATCACATCCAAATGCTGTATCACCCAACTAAAATTTCAGTATGCATTTGCCAAATTTGAAACTTAGAAACTGTTTTGAAAAGAAAATATATAAATCCCCATGATGGGTCAACCCTAAGTTTCTCATCTCAAGATCCTGACCCGCAATGCAAGTCCTGCAAGGAGAACCCTGCTGAAGCCTATGGGAATCTGTGGAGTCTTCAGGTCTGCCTGCACAGGTGAGGACGTGTGATTCAGGTCTCCATCACCCACCGCAAGATGCAATTATGACCTTCTCAAAGCTCCACTTTGAACACAGCAGTTATTTTCAATAGCACCAACAATCTCTCAGATACCAGCATCAGGCAAATACAGATGACACAGAATAGGTTTGTTTCTTCCTGAATCAGCACAATTGGTACAAGGCACTGCTTGGCATAGGAAGTCATAAATAAGAGCAAAACAAGAAAATTTCCAAGTTTTGTGACATTTAAGTTTGTAAGTTATGCCACATTTCAACTTACTGTATACCATGGTTAGAAAAACAAGATGGTCTAAGAGATTAACCAAAACATCACTGTTCCATGCATGCTTAGAGTTTTCTTCCCCATATCCAAAAAAAACCACATAACAACATATCAATATGAAGCATTAGGAAGTATGAGTTGTTAAATTAAGAAAGTACATTTTATTCTCCAACCTTCCACAAAAAGTCTAACCTAGACACAACTCAAGTACAAGAAGTTGGAAAATATTCTGATAACATTTGCAACAGTCTATCCCTGCAGAGGAGTGGAAAAACTATTGTCTAGAGAATTCATAGATTGAGGCACATGGCAATTGAAGATATTCAGGCATATTTTATGGCTAGAACAGGATTTTTCTGAGGAACCTCACTACAGACTTCCCCAAAAGCAGCTCCATATGGTTTGAAACACAAATTGCAACACATGGAAAAAACATTTGGTCCTTAATCACTACTGTCTTCATCGTCATCGTCATCAGATACATCATTTAAAGATGATTTAGGTGACTGGCTGTAGGAGTCTGACCTAGTGGACTGACAAGCAGACATCTCCCCAGTAGAAAGAAGATCATAGCAGAAGTCGCAAATTCGCACAGGCTTGGAAGACTGGCTCGGGAGAAGAAACCTCTTTTCAGAGCAAGGCCCGCACACAACAAAGCCACACTTGCGACAGTGGTGACGACGGTTGACGGGTGTAAATTTTGCTTTCTGACAGCGCATGCATACAGTGGCTTCCGAGTCTGGTACCCAGACAGCTGCATGTTCATTGCTAGGAGTCTTCCCACTTTTGGAAAGCAGATCAGAAACACACTTATTTATGTGGTTCATCCACTCAGACTTCTCTGTAGCAGTGGCAGCATAAACTGCAAAAGACTTTGTTGGTGTCTTGATAAGCCAACCGTTCCGTAAGTCTCCCTCATCCTGGATGGAATCAATAGTGACGTTTTCCAGCGGGATTATGTGCTGTTTATTGTACTTCTTCTTCTGGATGACAATGTTACCATAAACAAGAATGTCATTAAACAGGAAGAACTGCCTCGCTTTGGGCTTCTTCCTACACAGTTTTGTTAGTACTCCCTCTCCGATCAGAACACGACCAGGAATAGTCAGAGGTTGACCAGCTGCTCCAAAGCAGTTTTCCACTATACTTATTCTTCTAGTATTTGCCTCACTGTTTGCCAAGCGATCCACCATCTTTCACAAGTATCCTAAAATTATAAAAAAAGTTTGTTGTTAGAACAGGACTGATTCAACAGCAGCCCTCCCCAAGGAAGGTACCAACCCCGCATTTCTTAAATTATCTAACAGAACCCTCTGGCTCAGAGGCACCGACTTGGGCTAGACTGAAATAAGTATTAACACCGAAGAATTTTTAGCAACTGATTAGTCTTTTCTTTGAAAGCAAAAACGTTCCATCCATCTGACAGCTATCTTTATCACATAGCACCTACAGCACTGCTCTCGAGAGCCTCTGGCAACAGACTAGGAGGCTTCCTCTCTAGTAAGGTTACTGCATCCTGGTTTAATGCTCGTATTTCTCTGTATATCCTCCTGCATCTAGTCTCTGGATGGTGAAAGAAAGTATCATCCCTCATTCCAAATTCTAATACTGACAGAAACATCAACTTAACAGAGCAGCTTGGAGACCCATGTTAGTGTTAACATGACAAACAAAAACAATGTAATTGATGTTCACATAGGAAACCACAACACCCAAGCTCAGTATTGCTCTTTTCTCAGTACGTAAACCTTAAATGATAGGCCAAAACCATGAATCCATCTACTAGAAACATTTTGTACAGGCCACAGCTTGTACCCCCCACCACCTGCTTTCATGGCAAACTCCCGAGCCAGGAGCAAGGAGCGAGTCATGGCTGGTGACCCACCACCTGCTTACTGCTGCCTTCTTTTTACAGGGGCCCCACAAACCCTCCTTGCCTGCTCAGAACACATCTGCATCCATCATGATCAGGTGACGTACACAGGCAGACCAGCACAGAGGACAAGCCACACAGCTTGCAACTGCTCCTGAGAAAGACTGAGTGACCTGCACCAGCTGAAAGTCTGGGCAAGAAGGCTTCATATTTCAGGAAATGCTGATGCGCTGAAGAGTACTTATGTTCCAATTACAGATTAAAATCACCCCTCATCCTTCCCCAAGCAGCAAATAAGATTTTTCTCTTGTAAGGGTAGGATTCCTAAGACATCCAACGGGGAACTGAAAATAAGAAGTCACTATAGTGATTCATACCTCACCAAACCACTCTTTAGCCTATCTTCTACCCTAGAGCTTCCAGGGCAGAAGTCAGGCAAAGGAAATTCCTGCCAGTCTGATCCAGATCTGCTCCCCCCCAAGTTTCTCCTGAGTACAGCCATGAACCTGAACCGTGTGCTTGACAGAGCAGTGAGACAGCTGGCAGAAGGGAGTACTAAGGACAGACCTGTCTCTCAGCACGCAGAAGACAGCTCTCCTGTGCCTTCCTCTCCCACTACCACCAGGCTGACGCTAACGACTCCCTTTGGTACAACCACTGCTTTGAATAGGCCTAAAAGAGAGCAGAGTAGCAAATACTCCAGCGCCTACTACCTGCGCTTCCCAGCATGATCCCAGTTTGGGAAGTCCTCTATGTTCACCTACCTTTTCTTTTAGATCTACACTGCCTGCCATCAATACAGCATCAGCCTATAACCAAGATGAAACTGGGCTGAAACAAGGCTCAGACTTGATGCTGCTCAGACTCTCTCGCTCTGCCATAACCTGATCCAGTCAATCTTCTTCCTGTGAATCAAAGCTCAGGTACTTTCTTACAAAATATGGATGAAACTTCTTGATAGAAATTTGGTGGCAGAGAAACCGCTCATCAGGCCTCATCTAAATAAGTATGTTACCCATGATTATACAAATCCACATTCCCAATGTTAAGTGTGATTAAAAAATAAAAGTTACTGCTTTGAGAGTTTAAGTAGTTCCACACTAAAATAGTTTGACAAGTGGTCTTGCTCAGATATAACTAAACTGACCTTTTTTTAAGCTCTGCACATATCATCATCTTATATCAAAGTCTGACACTGAAGACAGAAGAATCTATTAAAGATATTACTCAGCACTACTTTTTAATTTTGTTTATGTGCCTTACAAAATTAGTTACAATACGTGAGTATTGTGTTAACCAATTTTATGGTCAGTGGAATTAAAAAGCCACCAAATCTGAAATTATTTTGATCTGCAGAAGGTCAAGACAAAACACAAACTGCCTTATAAAAAGTGCTCAGGAGATTTAATTGTGCTGCATCAAGGCACACAAGCAAGTACACCTATGTTACTTCTACCAGGTATCAGTCAAAGAAAAAAAGGCTGACCTCCTCCATTACCCAGTCCAGTAGCTCCCCATTTGATCAGTTAGAAAGTATTTTCTTAACAGTAAGCTTAAGTCATCTTTGTTGAAAACCAGACATTTCTTTTCGTTCTTCAATCAGAATAACCATCACTACCTTCTTTATTAAGCTTTCTGAGGACTGAAATGCTTGTCACTTATCTCTAGAGAGAAGACTGGGAGTCCAAGTGGAAGGAAAGAAAAAAAAAAAAACCCCACAACCAACAAAAAAACCTCCTGTTATTTCCATCTCCTTCACCAGCCCTACTTTCTGAACCGTTACTCTTGTCATGGTTCTCGAAGCTTTGTCCATCATTCCCTTTAAAAGATGCCCACAAATGGACACTGTACTAAATCCCTAAATCCTTCTGCAACACTAAACTTAGCTGATGTGGTTCTGCTTTGTTTCCTTCTGTGATGATACCAATTTATGCCATCTGCCCCCCTCCGTGCTCTCTTGTACCATTACAAAAGCTACACAGTGAATTAGATCAGGACTGATCAAGTTGACAACAAACCAGAAAGTTTCAGGGCTCAGGTTGGCAGGACAGCTGCAGTGGAAGGAGACGATGGAGGGATGGCAAGGGAGGTGCTTAGACAATGCCCTGCCTAGAAAGTACATTGCCTTAAACTGATCAGTAAACAGAAGCATTACAGTATTTTTTTTTCTCCCAGAGAACAGCAGGAGACTCAATTTACATCAACACAATTGTGTTTTTTTAATGCTATGACTACACAGGCATATGCAAAATATACCTTTCAATAGACACATTATTTCTTTCAAGCATTCCAAGCACCAATACTAACTTAGACACATGGGGACAAAATACCCACCCTTTACATGTTTTATTCAGCATTAAGATCTAGCCAATTTTTTTTTTTTTTTTTTTCAAATATACACCTTCCAGCTACCTACTACCAGTGGCACTTGGGAGTGAGTTTTTCAGGTAAGTGATTGTCTTTACTTCTACTACAGCCTTGTCTAACTCAGAAGTACCACTCCACAGAACTGCTGTTGGCTTGTCCCAACTATTAGCTCTCTATCTACCAAGGAGAAAATACTAAAGAGGGAATGAAAAAGAAAAAGATAAACTAGGAACTTTTTGATGTGTATTTGCTGTAGTCCTAGGCTGAAAACAATCAAATTCAGGCGCCTGACTGCCAAAGCCCAGGATTTGGAATGAGGGTTAATTGCCATTAACTGCCAAATACCCATTCCCATCTAACAACATACTAGCAATAAACAGCCTTTGCAAGTGCCAAAGCTGAACCAACATCTGCTTTGGACTTAGAAAGCAAGGAGTAAGTCACAGGGTCAGTCTAAAGTTATTTAGTAATCCCATGTTCCCCGTGAAGCGGGGAGGGAAATCAGTCAGCAAAGTGCAAAGAGGACAGACCAGAAGAATACACTTTTCTGCAGGTACAAATCAATACGCACTACTTCTAAGCTTACATTTTTATATGAATTACCTGCAAATTACAGCAAGTTAAATGCTTTTGCTAGTCCACAAGGGGGGACACCGCCGCCGCCGCCCCCCCCCCCCNAGTTTCAGTGAAGCAAGCTCTTGGTGTGAAGTTACAGCAACCTGTAGGAAGCACTCACTGCTCCACAACTCCCAGCTCAGCACTCTCTGCACTCCCTGCCAATAAACAGCAAACTCGGTTCAAGGTCATCACGAAAATGTTCAAAATACAAGTCACTGGGAGAAGAAAACAGTGGGAGAAGAGGCTAAAGGTTTTAATTAACTGTTCTCTAGGACGATCTAAGAAAACAACTCTAACCAGGATTGTTTAATCATCATCATGGCTTGAAACCAAGACACATGACTCCAGAATTTGTGCTGAAGACTGTGCTTTCAGCTTGTTGTGAAAAATAATCACTTATTGGACTTAAAGCAAGAATCCAGGGAAAGTTAAGGACTACTAAGAAAGAAGAGATAGTTGTACCTCTTTCTAGATAGAAGCTGTTGTCTAGAACATTCTAAAAATTCTCACCTACCAGCCTCAATTAAAGTAATAAAAGCCACAGACTGCTGATGGGTTATTCCACCTTTCCAGGGCATGAATTGTATCCTCCCACATTAATAGATTAGACTTTTTAAAATAAGCACTCTGACATTTTTCTTGTATGTTTTTAGAGAACTAAAAATCCATCTGAAATCCTATGCATGCTAACACTCATTCACCTTCACTAGCCTTTTCTGAGAAAGGAGTAAGTTCAGAAATGGATAATGAGACACTACCTGGAAACTATCGTGATTACAAATAATAATTAAATGTGGGAAAAACAGACCAGGAATACGAAAGAGAAGCCATCCCTAAGTCACAAGAGCTAAAGGTAGGTGAAGAGGTGCACCTCTTCTTCTCACGAGCACACAGACCAAGCAGATGTTAAATTAAAATATTGTCTGGACACAAAGGAACTTTTAACCCCAAGATGTCACAGTCCAAAAGCTACGCAATGTTATCAATTACTAGTCTTTTAAAATTACAACATTCTTTTCTTAAATCTTATTCAGATATACTGTAAAAGATAACAGATCATACCCTGGAACTGGGTGGCAATATCCTCCTCTGCCAGCTAAAACTTTCCTCTGAAGTTTCTACTGTTGGCCACTATAAGAAGCAGATACTGCATTACTGTCCTCAAGATGCAGGATCTCAAGACCTGATCAAAGGAACTTGAGTGACGGCAAATTGCTGAAAACATGCCCCAAATCTTCCCCAAAGCAAGTGAGGAATAAACCAGTACCATGGACTTCAAAGTGACAGGCTAGACAGCTCCACTTAAGGGGACAGTGCAAGCATCTTTTATACATAGTCTCAGTTTATGGATTCCATGAAATAAAAAAAACCCTCAAACCTATTGTTCAGACTTTTATCACGTCTGACTCCAGTTTCACACTTTTTGAAAATAAACTCCCGAAGGTCCCCATGCCCTTATGCAAGGACGACTCCATTTGTCTATAAGGACCATCAGTCCATCACATCAGATTCATTTTCTGCATCCAGACTGCAGTATAGTACTAGCTGCTAGTCAAAACATCACAAAAATAAATACATCACCTTGTAAGAAAAAAGCTACACCATGAGCAGGGTTTAGCAGCCTTTCTGAATAAATAAATCTCAACTCTCAAAATGCTGCAATACCTTCAGTTTGTCCTCCTTCTCACACATATGCCCCCAGTAAGCCCATTTCATGATGAAGATGCTGGGCAAAGGCTTTCATCTCTATAACGTACTATGCTATTTGAACGAGACAAAATACTTCATGACACAGAAAGCCCCAACTCCACTACCGTATGCAGAACTGTCTTTGACACTAAGTTAATTTTACTTTTACTCACAAGAAGCTTTACAGAAATAACAATTCTGTTATCAAGATATCAAGATCTTCTTGCTCCCTTATTTTACTCCAGTTTTACATTTGTATCCTGTTGGTGAGAACAGTCATCTTCAAAGTAAGCAAACTTAGATTTTACTGAAACCTTTGAAGGACTAACAAGTTACCCACTTACCTAAAACACAACCCATGTTGAGGAAGTCACATATTTACTACAGTTATTAACATTCCAGACTACTGCAGCAGGAAAGTAATTCTGTTAGGGTTCCTGTACATTGACAAGTCACTTCCCACGTAAATGTTTCTTTCTGCCACTGTATCCTGGTGACCAAGCCGATGATCTCCCAAGACTCAGTGCTTCTACAGATCTTATTTAAAATAGGAGAATGTTTATTTTACATGCTAGCTCTGCTCTTGATAGAGACCAGACTAAACTGCACAGAAGAATAGCTGTAGTTTAAGACAGCCAGGAGTCAACAAAAAAGAAAGCAACCCTGACTGGCATAGCTACAACTAATTCAACACTGCCGAAAAAATCGTCTACTACTACATTAGCACTGTAGCAGCTGGCATGATCATCACAGAGCAGAACCACAGATAACACAAAGGTGCTGGAGGGGAAAAATGAGACGAAAAAAGCTATTATGGTGTAGTGATGAAGACTGCATACAACTCAGCACAAAAACAGTTCCTCACCCCAGCTCAGTGCGTACTACCACCACAACCAGCACTCCCTTTAAACTGCAGCACAGGCACAAAAGGTATGCAGGAGAGGGGCACAACCTGAATTCCCAGCTTTCTTCGGCAATACAGCAGAACCTGCAGTGCTCCAACAAGTCTCGTCCAGTACACAGTCCCTGCTAACAACCACTAATTAATAAGCATCTAATTTTTAGCATTATTTTTCTTCAGCATTCCTTCAAGGGAGGAAAATGCTACAGGCCTTGCCATAATTGCCAGTTCATCTATCATCACCTTTACAATTAGCAATTAGACTGTTAACAATTACATTTAACACATTGCATTAATACAAACCAGGCAGTCTAGATTTCTCAGAGCCATGCTATCAGGATGCAGGCAGCTCATCCATTACTATGTATATTCACAGTTAAGGTGACAGCTTTAAAGAAAAGAAGAAGTGTATTTAAGCTGCTGGAAAAAGTACAAGAGCTCAAAACTAACCACACTGAGGCCCATCCAGTCCTAAAGCAGCAGCAGATCCTGGATGTTTCCAAGTCAGATTCAGTAACACAAGTCTGATGAAAAAACATCACTAACCACAGTATCTCATCACACCATTAGAATGGATGAAATGAGATCTAGATATTGTTGCAGTGAAGCAAATGTAGAGAATAGAAAAAAAGACTCAGAAACTGAGGAACACAACAGGAACAGAATAAAGAAAGAAAAGGTGGAAACAGCAGAGCTAAATGAAAGTACATTATACCTTGCCACCCAATAAACTTCTAAATAATTATCCAGTTGTCATACAGAGCCCTTGTTCTCACACCTGCATTTGCACATACAGACAACATCAGCAACTATGTGTCCACCACATACATTCAGACCCATTTTCCTTCTTACCTAAGGGTAACATGTATGTTTCATAAAAGTTTGTTTAGTCACTTAATAAAAGGCAAAAGTTAAAGGTTTTATCATGTCTGACTCCACAACTCAAAGGGTCTGAATAAAATAGAGATTTCAAATAGAACTGAATCTTGGTTTATTATACTTTATCACCTAATTTAAATATACATGGAAGGTACAGAATATCAATAAAACTTTTACAAGACACAAACAAGTAAATTGTAAACCTAAGACAGACAAGGACTATCTGCAGACCAGGCATCTAAAGTACATTAAATTACTGTTTTGTAAGAGAACTCATCTTTTGGATCTACAGAGGAAAATACCACATTCTCCTTAAAGAGAGTTCATCAGGCAGAATCAGTCATTTAGTACATAGTTATGGATTTTTTTTTTTTAGTAATATGTTTCAAATAATTGTTACATCAGAGTCATTCAGCTTTCCTCTTGCACATTGCCGATGCAAGAGAGACAGGCTAATAAGACTTACAGTTGAATAAACACAGTTAAGTTACCCAGAACCCTCATACATCACTCTGATTTAAAGCTCTGAAATGGCAATATCACTACTTTTTGTGGACAAACTTTCACCTATGAAGGCATCTCAGTACTGTAATACAGTACTCTAATCTCTATTATTGTTAGATGTATTGCTCTTAAGAGCAACACTTGACTTTTGCACCACTGCCAAGTAAAACACAGCATAAATTTCTGAAGTGCCACCCATTTAAGGAAACTTACCAAAGTCTAATGCTTTGAAAATAGTTTTAGTGTGGAATATTGCTGAACTGAACACATGCACAGCGGATATTCTACGTTTCTGAAACAGGTCATAAAAGAAATTAGCATAAATTTCAAATCTTACTTTGGCCTCACTGGTTCCACCTCCTACACAACCTCCTTCGATACATACAGAGACGGATGATACCATCGCTTGTCCTGAATGTTTCATTGTCATCTTTGTTAGCACAATTAAGCTCTCTATGCACTTAGATATGATTAGCTGTAATCAGAATTTAAGTGTTCATGCACAAGTCAGCACTACCTGTCAAGGTAATTACAAGAGCTGGATTAAAGATTATATAGAAATACAAGCAAGAGGTATTTAATTAAAATTTATTTCTATCATTCAGCATGTAGAATAAAATATTGAGGAAAATGAAGTTTTAAGTATCCATTAACCCATTTATGAATTCATTAATATTTCATTCTATATCTTACAGTTACTTAAATACATCTGTAACAAAAAACTGCAGGGGGATTTAATATTAATTATGTATTTCCATTATTCAACAGTTGCTTTTTATGAAACAGGGAAGAGACGAATTTGACCCTAAAGTTAACTGAAATTAAAAGAAATTTCATCCCAAAAAATATTATGTTGAGAGGAGATACGAGTATGACAAACACTTCCTAAAGGTCTTTATCACTGCTAAAAGTTGACATGACAGTAACAACTAAATGCCTGTACTGTGCTGGAGCTAGCTGTCCTGGATACTGTTTAAAACAAAGTGTCACTTGAAGAGAAATACAGCCTTCTAACAAGCAGTTCTCTAATAATTCTCTTCACAGAAGGATTCCCAAAACTGTTGTATTTAACACACTGTCTTGCTATCACTATTGTAACCAGCTGGTAAGGATGCAGAGGATAATCGCGATTATATCTGAAAGATACGAGTATCAAGAATAACAAAAAGCTACATCACCAGACTGCAAAGAAATAAGAAGGACCAAGAGATTAAAGAGACTGTATCAATGTATAGGTGACAGCAGGAAAGGAGGCAATAAGATCCCTCTGAACTTCTTCAACATAGTCTTTATCCAGAATCACTTTTGACTAATCTGGTTAATGGCTGCAGCATTCAGAAGTGTACCGGTAGTGGGACAGAAACTTTGACTTGATTTACAGACAAAAAAAAAAAAATTATTACATTTTCCTTAAGACAATTTATGCTGTTGTCTCTTTGCACCATTTTTGACACCCTTATGAATTATTGGCATTTAATAAAGTAAAAAAAGCAGCAAGATAAAATAACTAGAAAAGGATGGTGGCAATACCAAGGCTGCTTTGGATTACTCTAAGGAAGCAAATGCTTGTGACATTTTCATCCAAACACTATAAAGAAAACACAGTGTTGGCACCAATCAATACTACACTGGCAGGAAAGTGAAATAGATGACACTGTGGACCCCTCCCAAGTGTCATTTCTATGATTTTTAGTGTAATGTT
>VYZV01025196.1:80667-91273 GCA_013401275.1 Pandion haliaetus
GGCCTATCCCCCGCCACCTGAGTACGCGGCCGGGCCCGCGCTGCTCACCCGGCGCGCTCCGCTCCGGCTACCGCCCCAGCGCCCGGCCGCCGCCAGCCCTGCCGCCCTCTCCCCGCACCGCCGCGGTCATACACCCCGCCGCGGGGGGACGGGCTCCGGGACACCGCCCGCGCGGGGCGGGGCCGCCGCCATCTTGGGAGGAGCCGGTAGGCGGGAAGGGCTGAGGGGGCGGCGGTGCCGTCTCCTCCGTGGCGGGCTGTTGCGCCGCGGCTCTGGCGGCGGGGAGCTGCCCTGCGTGGGGAGAGCAGGAGCGGGCCCGGCGTTCCTCAACCCACGAGTGGCACCTGGTGGAAGAGGGATTCCCGGGACACGAGAGCGTTACCTCAGGCTTTTTTTTAAAAAACCCACATTTCCGTTCTTTGTGCACCATCCCGGGTCCGTGTTTTATGACCGTGGCTCCCAGCGTGCTCTCCTAGAAGTAAATAAGGAAGGCCACGTTTTTCATGACGCCTCTCTACATAAATCTTTTATAGCACACGGGAGGGAGTTGTTAACATTTTAGTTTGAGCCGTTGCCGGTCAGCTTGGAGAAACTACAGCAGGTCTGCTTGTATGGCTCCCACCAGAAACGCTGCTGGGGTCATAAAGGCAAGGAGCCCCTTCCCTCCTCTATATTCTCATTTTTAGTGTCTACGCATCAAGTCATCCAGGGCAGTATTTTCCAAATCTAGCCAGCTGATCAGCAGCTAACCTGGTCCAGACGGTGATGGGTGCCTCCAGGGTGGGAGGGTGGCTGGGATGTTCTGTGGAAGGGGAGGGAAGGGGGCACAACTCCCCTGTTTTGGTGGGAGCACTGCTATGGTGCTGCTCTGGTGCCAAAGTCTGTGCTCTGGAAAATGGCCCGAGGGCCTTTTTTTTAAGAAAGTTTCACTTACATGCGATATAGCAGAGTTTCATTTTCCAAATTTCACATTATTGGGCAATAATGCGGCTGGCTTTTCTGAGGAAAAAAAATAGAGTAGTTAGGCAGTGGGACTTTCCAGTGCTAATAATGAACCCACTGAAGTTTCTGAATTTCATCTGAATTTTTTATCCCAGCTCAGACAGGGACAGGGATAGGCAAGAGCCGCATCACCGCGCTGGGTCTCTCCTGCTGTGGGAGAGGGACACGGGAAGGGAGCAGGACATGGAGGGCTGAGCACGTGTGTCCTCCCATCCCGCAGCACAGCGGCCTGGCCATCTGCTTCTCCCCTCAAACCCACTCAGCCTTCAGCCCTAGCCGAATGCTGCCCTAAGGGGTTACTGAAGGACAGAAACAAAGGCACGGCACTCTTTCACTGTTGTGACAGATGTATCTTCTGGATGTGGGGCATATTCAAAAGCTTCTGTGTGGGGGTGTGACAAGTGACATGAACAGCTGTAAAAGACCACTAAGATATGTTCAGATATGCTCCCAGCCCAGTGAGTGAATTCCCTACAGAACCAAAGCAAGCAGAGCTGCTGAACCCACATCCCTTCTGCAAGTAACAGATCTGACCCCTTCCCATGGCCCCTGATAAAGAGCGAAGGAACAATGCTAAGGAGAAAGCGCCTGGTGAAGGAGAGCAAATCTCCCACCAAGAAACCCATGGTGAGCCACTTGGATTCTATGCAGAAAGCAAGCAATAGCTAGAAGACCGAACATGCATGAAAAACATTTTTTATTAATGGTTTTTCTTTCTCTAAATAATATTGTGGTAGCTTTTTAAGTCCTGATGTAGACCCATATATGTTGCCTGTCAACAACAATTTTATTTTTCTAGAGCGTTTCTGCAAAATCTGAGTTTCTATTATCACTTCCTCACTCCTTTTTGGAATCTGTTCATTTTGTTGTAGACAAAAACAGAAGGGAAAAAAAAACAACAAATAAAAACTCCATAATGCTCGAGACCACTCTGTTCTTGAAAATCAACAGCAGTCCATTTAACTTTGTGCCCTGTCCACAACAGTGACCGCTAGTGGAGGCTTAAGAAAAACAAGCAAAAATAGAGCAATCACATATTTATCTCATTAACTGAGCTTCTAGTAAGTCTTCTTTTTGAGGGGGAGGGACTAATGTGGGCTTGAGGTGATAGAGGTTGCAATTGATATGCTCCTTATTAGACACCAACTGATAACAAATACCTAAATTTATCTAATTCCTTTTTTCACCCTCATAGCATTGTGTGTCAATTTTATTCTTCGAAAATTCATTATTCAATGATTGAATTATTCATTAATTCAAAATAAGTTAAATTATATATTATCTATAAACATGTGTTACTAAAATTTTGCCACCATCTATTTCTATTCATTCTATAGGATCCAGCACACCTAAGAGTATAGCTTGTATTTGGAAAATTATTACACCTGCTTGCTAACCTTTGAGCAGTTAGCTCTTGGCAAACCCACCACAGCCAACTAAGCAGCTGGCTAGAGCCAAAGACGAACTGTGGAAACTTGCTGTTAATCATTTCTGAACACCTCAGTTCTCTAAACAGAACTCAGGTCAATGAGTGTTTTACCTTCAGTTGGGTCAACCTGGGGTTAGAATTTTACTCTTGGCACAGGAAAATAAAAAAATTGTTAGTAGCGAAGAGACCACAGTTGTAATGGAAACAGCCGAGTGACAAATAAAGATTCTCACACCGTTTTTATGGAATTGCATTTAACATTCATAAAATTGATATATTATGGTTCTTATTTTCCATGTAACTTTAATGAGAAGAGGCAGTCAAAAGAACATAATTCAGTAATTGGCTTTAAGCATTTTCCTTTTAAAATGAAAACATGTAAATGTATGGGCATATATTTTTTTTGCTGTGAAAAAGCACATTTGTCTATTTCATGTATTATAAACAACATGTCCAGTGAAACAGGACCATCTGTAATTTTATATAATTTTAAAATACTTTGTCAAGCTTATGTTAGTGACATGAATTTCTGGCTGTTAGCTATCTTCCAAAAAGATTTGTTGCAAGGTTTTGAAAGTTGCATTAAAATTACATATACTGTTGCATAGTGAAAAGCTTGCACTGATGCATTATTATGACAGCCAGTATCTGTACATGTACAATAGAAACTAAACTTGGGACTCAATTGCAAGACCACAGATTGATTCCCACCTCTCTGGGTTAAAATTGCTTAAGTGAGTTCTACAAATTTAGCCCCAAACTGTGAACTTGAATTCAGGTGGTTATCTGTAGTTTTTGTCTCAGTTTTTGGTTGAGCTCTGTCCATGTACAACTATTACCAGAGTTTAACATTTTAACCTACCTTAAAAGATAAATTGCAAGTTGATAGGTTATTTTTTGAAGTGAGATCAAGACAGACTGCAATGCAGTGCTTTTTTTTTCTGCCCCGCTGCCGTACGTACCATACAGATGAGACTCAGCAATAACCATTTAACACTGTATCTTAACAAATAACAGAGCCAGAAAGGCTCAAGCCAAGCTCATTTTCTGATGGATCACTTCTCTGACACTGACAGAAAGGGATTGCTGGTTTTGACACAGTAAGGACTTCTGGTCACCATCTGTATATTCAGAATCTCTTTGAAACTACTTGAGGGCAATTTCCAATCAGCCAAGGGAAACCTAACAACATCCGTCATCTGTACTCTGAGTTTTCATACGATGAGAATTCATCATAACCAAGAGGCTGCACTCATTGTACACCTAAGGTATGAAAGAATTTGGCAAAGTAGCCACAACAAGCATGGCCTTTCCCTAGAAATAACGTTTACAATAGAAATTCATATAAACATAGAACAACCTCTTATTTATTTGGTGTTCATCCCATTTTCATTGCAGAAACTCAGTTCTCTTCCAAGTAGCATTCTTCTTCCTTTGTTTCCACAGCCAAACTGCTAGCCAACAGCCTGAGAAGAAAGGGCTCAGAAGCTGAACCAGAAATAACTCTTCATTTCCTAGGGATGGGTGTGTTTTGTTCTGTCCCTGCAAATATTCATGTCATTTTTAACTTTAGCTTTCATTAAATAATCCATCATGCTGAACTCTAAATTTGCACTGTTGAAAGCAAAAGATGATTCTCTACTCCTTATTAGAAATTAATCTGATAAGACAGATTTTTTTTAAGGCAAAAACTTCAATAGGTGCTAAGTTTTGTACTTTTTGGCTTTCCGAGTGCCATAACGGTATAGCATTTTTGCAGTTCAAAGCATATTACCTTACTAAAAGTTTAGACTATAGGATTTGTTAAGTATACAATTCATAGTAACCTGGCTTTGTAGAGGGTTCTACAAAACACTGAAGGAGTTCACTCCCACATGTTTATTTCTGAATAAACCATTTGCCAAAATTCAGAATTCTATCCTTAAACTGTCCTGGTCAGAGCTATGGTTTAAGAGGATGAACTCCTGTGTTCAGCTGGGGCGGTAACGAGCAATAGCTCGACTGAGAAAGTATGGATGGACAAATCTTTAGGGTGCTTTTCCATCTCCTGATCTTAGAAGACAACAAACAGATGCTATGCTGTATTTGAATCTCTGGGGATTTCTAAACAACGATAACAGTGTCTGACCGTGGGCTGGCAGGGAAGGAGTTTCAGACCTCCATCCCTCCAGGAACGGTTTGCAGTGAAGCTTCCCAACAGACTGAAGCCCAAATCCACATCTTAAAGGCACATAAATGCCAAGTTCCCAGTCTCAGAAGCAGACACCAGCGCTTGTTGCTCTCCTCTCGGAGGTGACAGATACCACCGCTACACCTGTACGGTCATGGTCCCTCACACCTCTTTCCAAATGCATTGTGAATCCTGTGCTGCACTGTGGAATAACTCCTGTGGAAAAAGCTGAGTAACAGAGAGCAGCCTATTTACATCTCCGACATCTTCAGGTTAGCTACCTCCTAGTGGATAAGGCACCCTTCTGCATGACAAGGCCTTGAAAGTGCTACAAGCTAGAGGGAAGCTGGGTTGGGGTCTTCCTTCTTGGGATGCCTGTGAAGGACTGCAGCCACAGCTGTATTCTGTGAAAGCCCAGCCATGCTGTTATGTCCTTGGCTTGCCAAGGGGCTCAACAGGCCTCCTAGAAGGACACTGTCTATCCAGGGCCTGTATGATGCGGTAATGAGAGAAACATCATACTGGGACAGCTCTGAGCCTGCCCAGAGACACAGCTGCAGGCACCTCAAGGACTTGAAAGATAAGGGTCTGTAAAGGATTAGTGGCAGCTGTTGGGCAGCAGAGTTACTTGGACTGTGATTTTAGATTTATGGAGTGAATTTCACCTCTGCCTCACATTAGCTGCTTATGTCCTTCATTTACACTACACAAAAAGCAGTATTTGTAGGCAGGCAGATTTCATGCAACTTCCGCAGCTGCAGTTCAGACCTCTCATTTCCAAACATTGCATCTGTTATGAAGCCCCTTACGCATGTCCACATTAGCCCAGCCCTCCTATGGAGTTTTGGGGTGGGGTGGGGGGGGTGGTATTTTTTTAAGAGTGAAAATATGTGGGGGAGTCTGGCTGAATCTGGGAATCTCTAGATCTGTACAGAGTGAAAACAGCAGCCAACCTTTGCTTCGTCTTTTTGGTTAGAAAAGAGACCAGACTTCTAAGCCAGAATGCAACATGCAAAGGCTTTGTTGAAAAGAATGTGGTCTTTCCGACACTAAAGAAGCCCAAGAGCTATATCTTAACTATTTTTCTTTGCCCTTCATTTAATTTTATGCTTATTTAAACATGGCAATCTAAATAGGCATGGATGTCCTAGACCACAATGTTTTGCTCTGCCTGGGGTAACTAAAGAAGGTATGAAATTACAAAATCTAAGCCTTCACACTTCAGCCTTAACTGATTATATGCAGTAATATGTAAAGGAAGAGCATCTAGATACACTCTGGCAAAACTCGACACACATTCTGAATTTTTAAGTGTTTGAGGTTTTGGTTTTTTTAAAAAGACTATAGACTGACAGAAGTCTAAACAATCTCCCCATCCTGGCCCCAACATTTTGGCTTTGATTCTGCAGAGCACTGTGATTCTGATGTAGAAAACCATACAAGATGGATCAGCATACAAAATTTCTCCTCCTTATTACAGCTTCTCTCCTGTTGGCACAGATTAAAGACCAAGCAGTAGGAGGCAGCAAACATGATGACAGTAACTGTATGACTGAGAGTCACTTGTGGATGTATTGCCCTCCTTGCTCCACTGGCAACCCAATGATTTAAAACAGCCTTTATGTTGCTTTAAAATAATCCTGGAGAATAGCTGTAAATCCTGAAAAACTGAAAGCAAAAATTATTTTGAGTCCTTTCTGCCATCTTCCTAAACTATAATAAATTATAAATTCCAAATCTGACAATAAAAAAAAATCCTGTTATTTAATGCATAACATAATATATTTAGGCATAACATTTCATCTATAAAATGGGTAAGTGGATGCTACAGCTATAGCTGATTCTGCTAATAGAGGGACTGGTACTTTAATTACTTCCCAAGGTCCCTTTCAGCCCTATTTTTATGATGCTGTACTGAGTATCTGAGTGAAATCATCAAGATGTTTGCATAACACATCTGTACGCCCAATTGACCTGATTTGTCCCTGCTAAGATACTGCCCATAGGGAAAAGCAAACAGAAGACACATATCTGTGGCTATTTGGGAAAAGACAATCTTTCAAACTATTAGAGCAAGTTGTCAGTGAATATGAAGGGTAAGGGGGCACACCGATTCATTAGGTGCTTAAAAATATGTTTAGGCTGATGAACTACAACTGAGCTAATTTAATAAAAGGACAAATCAATTAGAGCTAAACTAACAAAAATGTCGTCTTGTCACACACTGCCTACCTGCAATTTGAAATAAGCTGCAGATTTTGTCCATTATGTAAAACAACAAAAAAAAAGGATTTCTGGTTTTAGGCAAATTCCAGCCTTCTGGATAGTGACTAACAGTTAGAGCTTTACTTGCTTTTTTTTTTATTCCTTTGGAGTCTTCAGATTAATAAAATACAAAGTTTGAATGGCCTGAGAAGGCTGTTCATTTTATCCATGAAACAGAAATGCACATCTATCCTGCCTTTCTGACCTCGTGCAGATACAGAGGGGCCTATCCTAGAACAGAGAATCTAAAATATCCATAGATTGACCCACTGAATATGTAACTTGCCCCTATTGGAGCAGAATGCTAAACACCGTTTGCCTCAGCTGAGAACATAAATCAGTGAATACACTATCTGTGTATTGCTGCCTGTCTATAAAGGCGAATACCAATCAACGTATGGCCTGAAGCATAAAGGACTGCTTGTATATTTTGTCCTGATTTATGTATCTGTGGATGTTATTTATCACAATTTTTTACTGGATCGACTTCAATGGATTCAACGTGGTTGAGGGTCGGCCACATTAAAAAAAAATAAATCTGTAGACTTAGAGGAAGATTCATGAAAGCTGAAAAAAAGATGGAAATGTTTTGAGATAGCAAGACAAATGTAGTTTTGAGAACGTACAACTGCCAGCAGCAAATGCAATGGAAAACAGGTTCTGAGAACATTTAGCGTAACACTGTATCCCCTTCTAAATCCTTTTATAACTAAACCTTTGTTATTCTTAACATGGCATCAGAGCAGTAAGAAAAAAAACCCTTACTATTTTGGCAGACTGCTCATAATCATCTAAATGGTTCCTCTTGTACCTTCCTTTGAAAAACACAAAGACAAAAGTGCACAGCCCTCCCCTTCTGCAGTATAGCAGTTCCTACGTTTATGGCTGGAAAGCATTTTCTGGTACTGTTGAACATTTTGACACTAGAGAGGACCAAAATAAGATGCAGATATTCAAATGCTAAGCTGTGAGGAAAATGGGGACAATCTGGAGGATGCATTTCTCAAAAACAATGATTGAAATTTTTGATTAATTTTCCTTGAAAATTAATCATTTCTTTGGTTTGCTTTTACTAAGCACCATTATATGGCTAAGTGGGAAACCAATTAAACTGCAAGACCACTAGGCAAGTGATGTCTGATGTGTTTCAATTCATTCAGGACTTTTGACACCACAGCTGTTACCTACCTACCATGGACAAAATACAATGTTACAGGACTAATACAATTCTTACCTTTTGCTAGCTTAAGCCTGCAAGTCTAAGTGGAAAGAGACTCTGGGACAGACTCCAGTGAACTGCTCTCAAGATGGAGATACAATTCTGTGCTTAAACAAAAGCAAGCAAGACGATAAAGATCAAAGATACACAAAACATGTATGGTCACTGAGGAGGATACCCGCTAGACTGCTGTTTTACATGGACCAGGCTAACTAGACATGGAAATGATTTCCAAACACGTAATTAGCAGACAGGAACAGATTTGCTAGTTGCTTTTCTGATAGGAACAACCAGTAGGTTAGCACCAAGATGAGAAAATACTTTGTCAGAGCCAACAAAAAAACCCCAAACAAACAAACCAAAACACATCCAAACCAAAACCAACAAAAAAAAAAAGGAGAATTAGGACAAATTTTTGTAGGATGTAGAATTATAAATTATCAGAACTGATGAATGGAATTTCTTATATGGCACCAATTGCTATGGAGAAATAAAAGGAGATAATACTAATGAAAGCAGACAAATTAAGACTACTTTGTTTGACAGGTATTTAATGCCTCCATTCACAACATTGTCCCTAAGGGCAGGATCAGTCACCATCCAAGAGAGAAAGCTGTTCCCTGAAGGATACAAAGGAGACATAGATTGCTTATTCAAGCAGCCTCCTGTCATTTGCAATTCAAAGTCCTGCTTTACTTTCTGAGGTCACTCAAAACTCCCATGACTGAAGTCATAACTTGAATTTATTTACTCCATATCCTGTTTACTAATTCGCTGATAAGTCCCTCTCACCATGCTAACCATTCACTGCATCACATGGCTTCTTTTCTGCACTAGAACAAATCAGCCCTTCCACTGATGCCTTTGTAAGCACATTGTCAAGATTTGTTCCACTTCAACACGGCAGCAAGGCACTGGCCTTGTGGCCTGGAAGCAAGACATCACTGCAGCAACTCGACGTACTGGTGACACCGCATGGTTTCCCTTCCCTTCTCTTCCTCCTTACTGTACTGCGCTCCTGCCAGAAGTTAACTTTACAGGAGAGCAATTCCTTTTGAAAGAACAGACAGGGCTGCCTCTATTGTCCTGGCTGGGCATGCTCGGAACAAAACGAGGACCAACTGCAGAAAGAGACATTTGTAATGCTTTCTCCAGAGCATAAAATAAACAGAGTGAACCTGCAGCTGGCCTCGTAGCAGCAACAGAGCCTAAGCCTTTGCTCTTCATTTGGCAGGAAGAGCTGCGGTGCCTCCATAGGAAGGAAATATTTTCTTTTCACCAGACCTCTTTGCCACATTCAAGAACACCAATCATAAGATACAGCAGCTGACTTGCAAAGTGGACAAAGCCTGTTAAGATTTTACTTTAGAAAATAGCCAGTATACTCCCGATCCAGTATACACAGATTTTCCTAGGTTCGTATCAGCCCTGATTATTACACCTCTAGGAACACAGAAAGAAAGATCCTGAGCTGAACAAATTCGAAGACAAATGTCTTACCCAGGAATAGGAAACTGTAGAATTAAGCAAGATCTGTATCACAAACTGACTTCAAACATGTAAAATAAAATCACAAAATGAGGGATTTAATATTAGGTTCCTAACATTTCTACAATGCTGACAGTTTCTGTGATTAAAAAAGCCATGAATCTTGTTCTCAGAAATTCATTACGTAGCATTATACACTAAAATACAGGATGCTGTTATACAACCAAGCATCTGGGGAGATTAACCCCGATTTAAAAAAAAAAAATCTCTGGGAAAAGCAGCTATTTAGTAGAACAAGGATGACGGCAGAATAAAACTACCCGATTTGTGCAAATGAATCGGGCTGGGTGTTAGGAAGTATTATTTTACCAAACAACAAATCAAACAGAAGTATTTACCTTGATCCTAAGAGATGCTGACTACAAAGCTCCCACTAATTTCCCACCAAAAAAACAGAGCAGTACCTTTACAGAGAGGGAGGACTAAAATGACCTGGAACATTCAGAAATATGTTTCTTCACAGTACCAAAGAAAAGGAATTCAGGGAAGCCACATAGGAGGGTGTCCTGAGAGACACGGCGAATATGAACAAAGGGGCAGTTGAACCCACATCACAATGACAGCTGTGGGCAACAACAGACAGACGAGAGGCCAGGAGGAAGATACAGTCAAGCTAAGAGCAGAATGAAAAACACCTCAGCTATGCTGGAGATAAAAACTATATAAGGGTTCTCTTCCTATGTTGTAAAGCTATCCTCCCACGACCTATAGTCACTGCAATGCTCAATCTCAACACGCAGTTAAATAATTTCTGTACTATAACTCTCTTTCACCATTCTGAAATTCTACATAAACACTACATAATTAAAACAGTTAAAGCTTTTCCTGACAGTTTTCTTGCATTCAAATATATATGCTCATTCTTCCAACCATGAAGCATCATTAGTACTTGCAAGAAGTCCGCTCCTTGCACTAAACAGAATTGCTTAGCTGATTTACAAGGCATTTACTGTAACTGCTTTTGGGCACAAAG